>JARJLU010002215.1:0-23853 GCA_030272975.1 Sparidentex hasta | reverse complement strand
GTAAACGCAGCAACGTATGTGATAACGACTGGTGGATGTTTGAGACTAAAAGGAGATGAAAGACAGAAAACAGGAGGAATCATCCATTATGTAACAGCCTTCTCTATCCCATCCCTCTGCCAGTTGAGGCGCCTCTCGTACTCACTCTTTACATATTCACATAGACTAATCTCTTAAAAGGCCTGATGAGCACAGAAGGGTAAGTGGCCAAGTGTGTGTGTGTGTTTTAACGGTGGTCTAATTAGCCTGCAGGCGAAGCAGCGATTTTTATGATGATGGGTGCTCGAGATGCAGAAGAGTCGCTTTGGAATGTGTGTGTGTGTGTGTGCGTGTGCTTACACAGAGCGTAGAGTTCAGCCAAGCTCTTAAGAGCCACCGCGCGAACCTCTGAAGACAAGACGCCCTCCGACTGCAAAGACATACCTGCATCCTGAGTAGACAAAATCACCCTCATGTCAGCAAAAACCTTTCCAGTGCATACTTACACACACTCTCTGTCTCTCTCTCTCTCTCTCTCACACACACTCACACACACACACACACACACACACACACACACACACACACACACACACACACACACACACACACACACACACACACACAATCATTCACAGATTACCTGGAGGGCCTGTCGAGCTGCTTCCATGCTGGGGTAGATGGCCAAGATGTAGTTGGTTAAAGTCTCGGAATCGGGGGACAACTCCAGCTCCTGCATGCACTTCAATGCCGCAGCCACACCTACAAAACACACACACAGAAAAAACAATTACCAATATAATATCAGCACATCAATAACAGAGGTACTGACTGTCAAATCTTTGGTTTCATGCCCTGACAACTGTCAGTAACATTTTAAGATTCTTTTCCAAACCCAGACTGCATGGTATGGTAAGTGTGATTATACCACCATATTTTGTTTTTGGAATGTACAGCTCTCACACCATGTAGTCAAATCTGAATAATATAATTGAAATGTTATAATATACAAAAAATTCAAATATAAATTGAATGCGCATGTTGACAGATTTTAAATGTAGAACTGAAATCATGGGTCCCTATTTTAATCTATTTCATTTTTTTTGTCTGGAAAATGTCAACCATGATCTTATACAAAATGACATAATATCAAAAATAAAATTATCGAAAAGACAAAATCTCCTGCTGCTTCTTGATTGGCAAAGTGTAAACACAGGTTCTTCCAGTCTGCACATGGAGCCGGTGGCAGACATTAAGAAAAACATACAGATACACACACTTTCCTCCATTCCCTCTCATGTTCAAGCCTGGAGCTGTGTAAGAACTGCTTGAATATGGATCTAAGAAATGAGCTGGCATGTACTTTCTCTCACCCCTCCAGTTAAAAAGCCCCCCCCACACACACACATACACTCCAATCGACAAAATGCTAATGGCTGCTCACATCTCTACCGTGGACTTCAGGATACGTGTACATAAACACGCACTGGGCCTGAAGTGGACTCTTGCACCATCACCCGGCCTTGCAGCAGAGCCCTGTGGTCCTGCCCCAGGGAAGGAGGGCCCAAACAGCCACATGCATATGGAACAGCCACTGATGCACTGTCAATGTGCCCACAAGAGTGCTCGTACGCAGGAGGCACTGCAGCACTTTGCATATGTCTGGGAGCATGCCCACAAAGGACATGGGCCTAGATGAGGGCATAGGCGGGTCTCTTACTCTGTGTGTTGCTATGCCGTTTTAGGTGCATCTATGTGCTATATATGACTGCATTTAGTGCACCAATAGACCTTGTTCCCATGCGAACTTCAAGAAACTACCCTAAAGTGCTTCCTTGAGTTGACACACCTCATGATGCAGTGTGTATTTACTCTCCACTCAGGTTGTGAAACACACACAGGGCTCTGTGTTTCTGCATCCTCTCGGGACGTATGTGTTCACCTGGCAGTCTCTCTCTTTAGTTGAATAAAAGATGAGCTGGGGCTTTTATACGCCATTAAAACCTGCGGCTGAGGCTGCATTATCCCAGGTAAGGCTACCTGAAGCACTCCATCCATCCAGCCTCTCACTCATTCATCCGCCCCTCTCACTATCCATCTAGCCCGCTCTCAAGCAAAAAAGTAAACAGGCGATCGTCCTGTTTCTTCTCAATGGAGGATCCATCTGCTCTGCTGTCCTCTCGTTCCATTCTTACCCCCTAATCGCTTTCAACCAGCCTTTTTTATGAAAGAAGAGAAGGAGCACCTGCCTTCCTCCTGAATAATCCATAATCAATTTCACGGTGAGCCAGACAGACAGAAAACAAGTGAATGGAGAACGGGAGGTATAAATGCATAAGCTGACCTTCTCTCACTTGTGCAGGCTTTCCAGCCTCCGCCGGTGAGCTTTCTTGATCATCAGCACTTTTCAGTCGTCCAACAAGCGTGTTTACGTAGCTTTTTTGCAAGTCAAGCTTGTGACAAAGGGCCTTTAACCATTTAAACCTGAGGTTGTTTTTTCAGTTTTCACTCCCTGTATTTACAGCTTTATGGTGAAGTCTCTGCATGTCTTAGCTAAGCAGTTAGGTTAGTAAGAAAGACCATCAGTTTGCCTTCATGGGCACTGTTCTAGTACAATTTTTTTAACCTACCACTCTTAAATAAATGTGAAGCTACTGCCTGTAACCACTCCTCTTAACTACAGCACTTAATACTGGGCATAATTCACTTTGTGACGTAAGCTAAATTAGAGTTGGGACCAATGTCAGCTGTCAGCAATCCACATACCAACCCAGATTCAATAGTCTAATGTTTTTAAGTCATAATGTAACAAAAAGCACAAATCCAAATTAATGAATTCATTGATAATGAAGCAGTTCTATGAAGATTTCCAGTAGTCCCCATATTTAGTGTAAAAGAGATTGTTGCACAGGCGGACCTTGCAGTAAAGTAACATGAATCGCTCATTAATTGATTTGTTGATCAAAAGAAAATTTATTATAAAGTGTTTATCGTGAATTAATTTTTCAAAGCAAAAATGTCAAATATTTACTGGTTCAAGCTTCTTCACTGTAATGATTTTGAGTCATTTCTGTTAGTCAATTAATTAGTCTTTTTTTTTAACAATTACAATTTTATTGACTTATAAATTAATTCCAAAAATGATTTGGAGATTAATCTAGAGAGAATTTTTACACTAATTGCATTAATGCGGTTCCTCTCAACTACCTTAGCCTCTTTTCATTACTGCTGTGTGAAGGATTGTGACACTGGTATCTATTCTGCACAAAGTCTCCATATTCTAACAATATTAAAACACAACACGCACTTCCAACTAAGGTACCTTGAATCTCAGCTAAGATGAAATGTAAAGACCTTCATTTAGACAAGAAAGCGTTGAGTAGGCTATTAATGGCAAAAAGCATTGAGGATACTACAAAAAATAAAATGTGATATAATGTGGTGTCATTTGTACTGATCTCCCTTTAGGCCTTTTACTTTTCAGTCTGTTATCCTTATCACATGTGAGGTAACCCTATTTTTTTTTTTTTTGCCTCCACCCCTGTCTAAACAATTTAAGTACAGATTTGGCACAGACGAGAACTGAGAAGAGTAGAGGCCTCTCCAGGTTGGTCAGCATAAAGCCTGACATACCATCCAGGCAAGAAGTATCGAAGTAGTGAGTTAAGCATGGCAGTGGTCACAAGATATCATCATCAGATTCATGTCTTCAGGTTAACTGTCACAGACGAGAAGTGAGGATGGAGAAAAGAGAGGAAAAGAGGAGTGGAGTGAACCGGTCGCTGTCATCCCCTCCCGTCCTTGGACATGAGTACCTGTCACTTCTCCTTTCCTTTCTCCTCCAACACCATCTGTCTCTCCATCTCTCCGTGTCTATGACTCTTTAAAGGTAGATTCTGTTCGCTGCGAGTTGATGTTTGGAAACAGAGCAGAGTACAAGAACCAATTTATGAAGCATGAAAAGCTGCAATTTTTATCCATGCTTGCTTTTTTTCCCTGCTTTTAATCAAGATGATGCTTGGCTCTTGTCCCACCAATTAACTCAAGCTGAGGCTAGACATGAGTTCATTGAGGACTGCGTTACAGATTGCTGCGGCAGTGCTTCTTTAATGCAGCCCACTCTATTTGACAGATATTGCTGCATTAAAGAAAGAGTGAAAGGGTTGAAGAGGAGGTCAAACAAATAAGAATCCAGTGGGGGAGGAGGGGGCAGCCAGGAAGGAAACAAAACAAGGGAGACTTTGCATTCCACATCACCCAAAAAAACATTCCCTTCCTCTGCAGTTTCCCCTCTCTCTCTTTCTTGCTCCCCCATGTCAGAAGTGATAAGAGCGCGCTGCTTCGCCAGGACTGACAAGCGGTGACTAGCTGGCGGCAGGTGGGAAGTATGGGCCAACATATGCTTCCGCTAAACCCGCCAAATCCACACCTCATCAAAAGGCAAAGGGAGTTTTTCCCCCACTCTTCTCCTCATTCCTCCTCGTCCCTCCCCAATTCAAGGGCTACGGCCTCTCTGCCCGCTAGTGACACCTGTGGACAAAAAGTGACACGGCGCTTAATATTTCATGGGCCGTGCACAGTGGGGCGCGTAATCCAAAGTGAATTCCCTCAGAGCGCTTGCATTTACATGAAATCAAGTCACTCTGCATCAGTCACATCACCTGCACTGCCCCCCGAAAGCCCCCCTCTCCTCACAAATGTGGATGCACACACACCTCCTGCAGCCAATGAGAGCAGGGGGGAAAAGAAGAGAGGCTGCATCATTCATGTAGGTTAAGGCTAACACCATCGGAAACAAGCAAGCAAAAGAGAAGTTTCCCCCACTTTTTTCCCTTCCTTCCTTCCTCCTTTCCACTCTGTGATGACTAAATGGATGTCTGATGTGTGTGTGTGTGTGGCTCTGAGGCTGCGCGGTTAGAAGATTTAAGTAATAGTATGTGTCAAGTGTGTGTGTGTGGTTTGTGCATGTTTAAACTCATGTCTAGTCCTCTTCCACTGAGGCATCTCAGCGTTCAAACCGAGGATCTGTCTGGACCGCATGGAGAAGTCAATCTGCGCCGTCGCCACACTGGTCTAACCAGTCTGTCCTCCCTGCCAGCTCAAATGCTGTCAATTAGCTGACAGGGGAAAAATACATCATTTATTAATCGCTCTAAAAAACCCCAAAGAGAGAGCCAGAGCTCAGCATAAATAAAGCACTTAAAAGCCAAGCCGCTGCTGAACGCATTTGACAGGGTACATTCATAATGACTTGTGAATTCTGACAAGTCTGCAAATGCCGGCTATCTGTCACTGAGACGATTCCCTCCACCGGCTCGCCGCTGACAAAAAACGAGTAAAGTAACCATTTTTCATCAGCACAGACAGAAATTGGGAAAAGGAATATCCCTGTAATGTACATGTGCTGAGTCATTAAACTGCGCCAGATAGAGAAGAAAAAATTTAAGACACAAGCTGAAGACACACTAGACAAGGACTGCTGTTGGTCCAGCCCAAGGTTATGATTGTGAACAAAAACTTCACGAAAAAACTAAAACTAGATAAAACAAAAATGTTTAGAAAATGTCTCAACCAAATTGACTATAAAACTAAAATGTGTCAACACGACAAGCATGAGGCAGCATTGGGACATATGTTCATGGAAAATGAGATACAATGTGAGTGTGAGTCAAATGCCTTCACAGCAACAAAAAACTTATAATTAACTATTGAAATGTAAGTAAAACTAAAAAAAATTTAAACACTAAGCCAAAAAAAGCTAACCCACTCTGGAAACTACCTCGAACTAAACTGAATGGAACCCAAAAATTTAAAATACAATAATAATAATAATAAATGTCATCTGAATTTTTAAAAGCCATTTATGTAAGATTATTTCATCTTGGAATATCAGCAACTTTCACAGAAACAAAATAGACAAAATGCTCTTGTTAAACGGTTTGTGTGTATTTGAAACTTTCAGTGCAATGAAACACAGCTATTCATCCTGGTGATAAGTCATCCTTTAAAAACATGACTCAAAAACCACCTATCTGCCCCATTTGACACAGTCACAGAAATATAACATTGCCATGACATTGGTGATCAACTGTGGTGGACAAAGATCAACTATCTGCAGGGAATTGAGAGAGAGGAAGACTGTTGAAGAATAGACTGAAGTTTGGTTCACTAAGGGATTTAAGGGCAGCCACTGGAGCACAATGACCTCTGACCACGCTGCCTCAGGCCAGCATGTGCATCCTCGTTTGCGTGTTTGCATGTGCAAGAGAGATGCTTCAGACTTCTGAGCCCCCCAGTGTCCCCAAAGAGGAAGCTTAGGTGCCCCCTTCCATGAGGCAAATGTCACCAGACCAACCATCCTCACACACTGTGCACCGCTGTCATCTTTTAGCAGCTTCTGAACTATTGATAGTGTCAGAACTGTCCAAAATTACATTTTTGACTCACCAAAAAAGGAGACTGGTAGATAAAAGAAAAATACACCAACAACCATATCTTTCACCTGCATATTAGATGGGTCTCTGGCATTTGAATAAAATGCAGCAATAAAACGAATTATCATTACAGAGGTACTTGGGGACCTTTTGAAGGATATTGTGGTGTTTGCTGATAACAGTTGATTGGATTTTTTTATTTTATTGGGACACCGTTATAATTCAAACATCTGATTATTTTAAAAATGCTGCAGTAAAAGAACTTGACAAATATCAGTGATGGGCTACTTTGGGGCCTATTGTACAAGAATATTGGTTGAGCTGCTGATAACTTTAAAATAAGTTTTTTTACAGAATCTTTTAAATGTGCTTCTGAAGAAATTAATAGGATGTATTTTCTGATTTTGGCATCTAATTACTAAAAATGCTGTGGTGGAAAAACAAAGCACTGAGAAATGTAGGTTGTTTATTTAAAACAAGAGAAAATATTGAAACATCAAAATCTTTCAGTTTAAAAAAAAACCTTTGTGACCATTAGAATATCAACTGTGACATGTAAACAGTCAATTTGTGCAGAAAATGCTGTAATGACCATGTTTACTGTTGGAAACGTCATTATTCATAATATGCCAAAAAATGAATGGCAAAGAAATTGGCCTCAGAGTAAAGTACATGCATCTTAACTTTAATCTTGACATTACATGCTTGGGAAAGTTAAAAGCTTTAGAGAAAAGCAAAAAGAGAAGAGAAAAAAAAGACAAATTATTGATTTCTTAGTCTAAAAATGTCCCACAAACCTGCACCCAGGAGGCTACAATAGGCCAGAAACTGGAGATCGGGCAGAGGGATAAAACCTATGACATTCATGTCTGAACGCACTCTTTGAAAGTCAAGAGTGTCTTCTTGGTCCAGAGCTCATCCGTCCACTTCAAAAGTAGCTAACATTTGGAGTCAGGACCTCTTCTAAACTTTGCGATCTATTCCTAGAGCCCTCCATAGAGACCTGTGTGTGTGTGTGTGTGTGTGTGTGTGTGTGTCATTATATATCTTCTTGCTCACTCTCCCTCTCACACAGGGATCAAACCTCTTTGCCCCTGACTGCCCCGAGCCCAGTGAAATCTGTCCCAGTTGGACCACTCTGTGGAGCATTAATATTTGAGGGAAACACTCCTTTAAAAGCTCTTTCTGGTATAGAGGACTAAAAAAGTCATTATCCCTTCCACGCCACAAAAATAACACAAACTGCTACTATCACTCACCAAAATAAAATAAAAACCCCTCTCCATTTCAGTTTGGATGCACAAACTGATGATAGCCACGTTTCTTAACCTCCTGGGACTCTGCAGCACCCATTAGGTTCTCACATCCACATGAGACTGTTCACATGAGGCTGGAGTGGCTCTAGGATCCAACTACAAGCGTCACATGACATCTCACCATGTTCAACATCAAAATCTACTGGTCGCTCTAAAGTTAGTAGCTTGAAGTGACATGCATGGAGTAAAAGTATACATATGAACTCTTCCATTCAAACTCAGAATGGTAAAAAAAATGCTGTTATATAGTTTGGTTTCTCTTAAAACACACCAGGCAAGCAGACTTAACTCTGGAATTGAGGTGATGGTAACAAATGACGATGAAGGAATTTTATATAAAAACAGACAAGGTTTCAACATAATCATTGTCTTTACAGGCAGGAACACTCTGGCCCAAACGTTGGACATCTGAAACATTTGGGGAGACTCGGACGAGTTCGGGAACAAATCTGTTCATTGTGTTCAGCTGTGTTAGAAGCTTTTGGAACCTCGCGGATGGTGTCTGGTCAGATTCAACTTGCAAAGTCTGAGAGGCTTGGCGGTTTGAGGATTGGTTGCCATTGGATATTCTGATTGGTTGCCTCTGGATACTCTGATTGGTTGCCATTAGATACTCCGATTGGTTATCTGCTAGCTGTTCAAAGACCTTTCTGATTGGTGGTGTGCTAGCAAATCAGTGCAATGTGTGAGAGGGGCGGAAGTGAAGATGGTGAACAAACCACTTAAACAGAGATGGCGCAGAGTTACAAACTAATGTATATATAACTAATGCCAAGTATTGTATTCCGCAAATGTCTTCTCAGGTCAAGCAAATACTGAGCCAATACTGTGTGTGATTTGTTTTTCCAAATTGGAGTTGTCCAAAAACCTTTTTTTTTTAGTAAACTCTATGTACACAAACAATGTTCTCAATGCTTGTGTTCATGTGTAGACACCCCACTGATACTTTGAGCCAAGTTTCATGTTGTGTCGAGCCTTCTTAGTGTTTTAAAATAGCAATTTTGATGCTAGTGTAAAAGTGCCCCGCACCCCATTGAAAATTAGCTTGCCCAAAAACGAAACTACAATAAAAGTGCCTCTTTCATCATATTTATGCTTTTACACAAAGGTTTGACATATTCAACCGCAAATAAAGCCTCGGTTGCTTTTGGCAAGAGTTTCACTTTGAAGGGTGGATCAAAGAGTATACTGTAGACTCCAATTTTCAAACAACTGAACTGTCAATGTTTGGTGTACAAACTGACGAGGAGCTGGACATTCTGAAAATGTATCCATGATTTTAATTGATATATTTCAACGGTTTATTTCATGGATTGGGTTGAAACAAATCATGGTTCTAACTTTAAATTCAGAGGACGTGGCAGACCAGTTGCTTATGGAATGGCTGTTGATTGTAATAAGCAATAGATAAGGTTAAGAATAGATATACGAAGAATTGCAAAAATGACTACATTAAGCTCAGTAGTTAGCAAACTGTTACAGAACTGGGATTTGTATTTAAGACAGTGTTGCACAAAAATCAGTAAAAATTCCAATATTTATCAAAAAGGTGTGTGTGTGTGTATATATACGTACCAGATGTGTCCATGTCTTTCAAATAATGAGTGAGAAGCGGCCAAAAGTAGTGAATTCTTACAGGTAAGTCCTGCTCCTTCATCATCTTCATCAGCGCAAAAGACAAACCTGAAAAATTAAACTTTGTTAGTGTATACTATACTAACTTTGTTAGTAAATATTAGTGTGTGTGTGTGTGTGTGTGTGTGTGTGTGTGTGTGTGTGTGTGTGTAGAATCTGAGTCATTAAAGTCTGTGCTGTACCAGACTTATTGGCCTCCAGAGCACATGACAGGGTGAAGCTGAGTGGTGCAGCATGCAGATTTAACTCCTGGAGCTCTTTGCAATAGATACCCAACTTCTCCGGTGACTGTAGTGAAAACAAAATAAAGAAATACATTGAAACATTTTAAATCAATACTTAAAATGCACTGCAACCATGTCTTCAAATGAATGCTAGCTGGTATCGACTCTCTGTGTCATTAGATGAGGTGAGTGAAGCAAAGGGTGAAATGCGTTTGTCCATGTACCGTGTCCATGCTGACACAGTGTCTGAGGAAGAAGTTGCCCAGGTTGGGGGAGTCAGTGGTGAGGCTATCAGACTGCAGTACGGGGAAAGTCTTCAGGATGTGAAAAGCTGAGTCCTCCAGGCCCTGGGTGATGAGGCTCAGGCACAAGTTCATAGCATCTACAAGAAGAACAGCAAATACTGATTCTACTCAGCCTCATAACACCGTCAAGATGATTACAAATACAGCTGATTAATTAATAGTTTAATAATGACACTACGCTAGCTGCTGAAAACAACAGTGATGTGTAAAGTTATGAGGTGTGTTTGAGTGTGCCTACCTGGAACAAAACCCCTCTCTTGCCTCAAGCGTTCGGTCAACTCTGGTATGTGCTGGTGGTGTCCGGCCTTTGCCAGAGTGTAGATGACCTGCATCAAGTCCCTGTCCATCAGGCTGCAGTCATCACTCGCCGCTGTTTCCAGAGTCTGCAAATTTAATAAAGGGAGACACTCACTGAATACAAACATACACGTGTTGCATCGGTATCGTCTTGGCGGCAAACTGAATAAAAACACACCGCTTTCAGGCTGTCCAGGTCTCCCTTCTCAGCGTAAGCGTTCAGGAGTGCTGTGTAAGTGTCGGGACCCGGTTCAATTCCTGCTCCCTTCATCACAGCCAGGATGTTCTTAGCACTCTCAATGTCCCTGCACAGGGAGAGATAGCGGCTGGTTTAGATAATCTGATAGTTTCAATCCTTACACCATGTGTCGTAACAATAAAAGCAATTACGCTCACCCTGAACGAGCATGGCCTGTTAGCAGTGAGTTGAAAACAGCCTCGGTGATGGGTAAATCTTTGGTCTTCATGAAACCCAAAATGGTACTGAGGAAAGGAGAGAAGAAAGTCAAAAAAACACTGGTAATCTGAAGGCATAATATAAACTTTGCTGTTGGTTCATGAGCAGAGCACCCACCTGGCTCCCTCAATATCTCCGTTTAGGCAGTAGGATGCAATGAGTCTCTGGTATGTAACCTGTACACAGAAGGCAATCAGAGTATATCTTTAAAATGGATGAGATGAATCAACTTTTGTAACATTAAACCATGTACAGGGTTTGTGCAGCTTTTTAAGAGTAGAATTCAAGCACCTTTTATGCACTGTCAACTTTTGATCTTGGTACCTAAACCAAAAACTTTCTGACACTTTGAACACTATGATTCCACCTAAATTGCTGTAAATGAATCTAAATGAAATCTACCCAATCCCTGCAGAACTTACTCGGTTGGGCTGGACATTAGCCTCTTCCATCTTGGCCAGGAAGTCAGTGGGGGAGAACTTGAACTCATTCTGGATGTAAACCTTCAGCAAGGCGTTGTAGTGACTGACATCGTATTGAGCACCTGTGGAGGACAATGCACACATCAACAACACACCTAAAACATACTGTGATTCACAAAACGCAAAAAGACACAATAGCAAGTTTTCACAATTGTGAAGCTGTAAACTCAGATAACAGCTGCTGAGCGCTGCTGCCTCTTACCCAACTCATTCAGCTTCTCCCAGACCCGGTGTGCCAGCTCTGTGCGCTCTGCCAGGGGCACCTCAGGCAGCAGGGACCCACAGCTACGCAGCAGTAACAAGGCCTGATTACCACTGGGATAACCTGTAAAGAGGAGAGGGTGATGATGGATGTGGAATATTAAAGAGTTACCACATAACCAAAGAGTCAGGCAGTTTTTTTTAAACAATCATTGCTCTGCCTGCCCACCTTTCCTGCAGATATCATGGAAGATGCGGAGAAGCAGGCTCTTGGTGATGCGACCGGTCCTCCTCACAGAGCTGTCCAGCTTGGCCAGAGCCCAGTCGAACTGCTGCGCCTGCTTGGACCGGACCGCCACGCTGGTTTCATCCCTCTGCTCTGTCGCCACAGAATACTTATGCACACACCCAGCTGCATTAGGCCACACACGACTGTAGAGAATTGGATAGTGACGATAGAGAGGGACAGAGATGGATGTCAGGAGTTAAAGGGAAGCTTATAAAGGCAGTAACACAGATACACCTGTGGATGCTCTGCCTGCTTAAAGACTGACTGTTGTGTCAGGACCCATGACCTTGAGAGAAAAAGCACCAGAAAATGACTATTAGCCATCATCATTTACATCAGCTGAGGTCAGAGTTCCTCTTGTACTTCACGATAACATATTAAATGCTAAATCTGACATTAACTTGTCTGAACATTGCTGGCTACAGCATGTAATAGTCTCCACTGAGACAGCTGAGCATGTAGATAATCTAATAAAAGTACAGGACCAAACACAAGGTGACAACTATGGTTTCTAACTGTAATATTATCGTTATAAAATAACAAGTTATTGAAAGTGGCTTAAATGTGAATGGCAGCATCACGGTTACACAACGTCTGTTCATCACCTTGTGTAAGCTGGCAGCCATGTTTACTAAACCACACAGCTAGCTGTTCATTTACGTTGTATGGCAAATACTCTAACACAATCGCGGATATATGAACACACCACGTTATAGTGTTAGTCTGTAAACATGTGTGTGTCTGTCTGTCATTGACCCTCAATGACATCGCTCCCTCACGCACACACACGCGTGAGCTACACCGGCTAGCAGGCTGCGTGATACCTGGACGCGTTTCCCGCCGCAGGGTTGATATTTCGGGGACAAACTCCGGTCCTGGTGCCGCCGAGAGCTCCGCTGTACAGCCGGCTGAGCGGCGGTCCGTTTCTTTTGGTCCCTGTGATCTGAAGCAGGCCCGAAGGCGAAAATTTGAGCAGACGCGCTGATCTCAAGAGCGCAGCCATGTTTTCTGTCGCACAGTTAGAAGGGCATCCGCACCACGTGACCCGTCAGAGGAAGCACAGTGGTTTGGATTACCGCGAGAGTTCCGCCTGAACGAGTTTTTAGTGTTCAGTGTCTGTGCCTACAAGTAGCTCCTGCAAGTCTCCTAGTTCCTGCAGTCCCTTACATGTAATGCTTGTTAAGACATTTTCAGATAATTTATTAACCACATTAATTTCATCAGAGTAAAAGACCTTGATGCAAAAGTGATGAAATGTGAATTTCGTATTTTATTGTGTATTTTCCATTGAACATGAATGACAGAAGTGTTTAATTAATAGCTCATTTACACTTCTCATTTGTTATGTCACTGTAGTACTGTTTTATGCTAGCTACAAACAAAAATTCCTATATGTAATGCAAGAAACTTGAATAAAAGGTATGTGTGCTCTTATTTTATGGTGGCAACTGTTTTCATGACATGAGCGATAATATGAAACTTCAATTACATCAATAAGCATTCTGAACAAAGTCTGACCTTGAATTTCACAGAAAAGGAAGATCACTTATGTTCAATTATATTTTTACTACATCATGAACTTGTACAAACATCAATATTCCCAAGAAAGAAAACATTAGTGCAGCTCTTCAATTAACTTGCTCTTCCCTTTGCTCTTCTCTTTTTTCAAGTTCTCCTCCACAGCAGTCTTTGCTTTCTCCATGCCACTCCTTACACTCTCTCTTTTACTATATTCGCTCCACAACTCAGTAGCTAGCGTACGAATCTGGTGTGTGTTGTCCAGTACCCAGGCTTGAAAGAATTCACACTTCTTGCCTGCCTGGAAGTACCTCTGTCTCCTTGCCCCTTCCTCTCCTTCCTTAGAAAGGGCTGTTCTGGCCTTGGAGAGCACTGAGCGAAGCTGGCTCAAGGCTGCCAGGCAGTATCCTGTAGCGTCCTTTCTGTCTCTGCCTGTCAAGATGTGAGCCACAGCTTCCAGTGCCCTGGCTGGAGCGAGGGGATCCTCCTTGTCAAGGTAACCTTGATCCAAAATAAGAGCTTCTCCGCAGTCTAAGGCCTCTTGGACAGAGTTGAAGACCCTGTTTGAGTTCAGTGCTTCAGATAGAGCAAGAATCATGTCACAGAACTCAAACATCAGTGAATCAGTGTCATTGTTTAACAGGCACAGGGTGAAGGTGTAGCCATAAAGTGCACTGACCAAACCATAGCATACAAGGGGGGATGGATTTGCACACAAGGAACTCAACTTTGGAATTTTTGCTGAAACTGGAGGGACTCCATGAACTGTTGAACTTTCCTTGCCCTTGCTTGTTTCCCTTCTGTTTCCTCCTTTAATCTTTTTCAGCTTTTTCGCTGATTTACCCGCTTCTCGTGACATCTTGTTTTTATTATCAATATCTAGTTCATCTGTAGTCGTTGAATTTTCTCTTTCTCGTTTTCTGACTTCCTCCTCAAGCACCTCCACCAGTCCTCTCCCTCCCTCCTCATGTTCCTCCCACCACGGCTTCCACAGGGGGACCAACCTGCCAAGAGTGCCACCCTTCATCATACCCATAAACACATCTTTCTCTTTACTGCTGAGAAGTTCCCACAGCTCCTCTTCTGAAAGTTTGTCAATATCCAGCCCTGAGAGCCGATCAGCCAAGTCCAGCTGTCCTTCTTCACTTTCAGCATCCTCATCCATTTCTCCAGGCAGTGTCTCCCCTCCTCCAAGTTCTTCCAGTTTACCCAAAATAGCCTCGATCTCTGGTTCACTCCCTTCTCCAGACTGCTGAAGTTCTGCTAACCTGGACAGGAGCTCCACAACCTGCGCTTTCTCTGTTGCCTCTCCCTCCCCTTCGTCATCTGAAACGATACCAGCTTCTTTTAACAAACTCTCCATTCCTCCATCGGTCCTTTCTGCCTTTTGTCTGAGTCCAACAAGAATCTTTTGCATTTTCTGCCTCCCCTCACTTTCAGTTTTCCCCATGTCCTTCAGCTCCTTCAGAACAGACTCCTTGTAAAACTCCTCAGAGCATACGGAGTGATCTGGGCTCTGGTAGCAAGCCAAGCCACAGTAATGCAGGTTACACCGCGGGCAGGTGTAACAAGAGGGCTTACATTTACACATCATGCAGACTGCGCTCGGTCTGGCGCTTCTCTGATCCTCTGAAGCCACTTCCTCTTGTGTCCTGGCCGGCGTGAGAAACTCCACTGGTCCAGAACCAGCTGCTCTGGACGGGAGCATGATCCCATCTCTGGTCACCGTGTCGGGCTCCGCGTCAGTCCACTCCTCCTTTGGACCGATGTCCGTCAGAAGACTCCTCACAGAGGGAGGAAGCCTCCGTCTAATTAGTGGATTCATTAGCAGTTGGAGATAAGGAAGAGACAACTGTCTGAAGTCCAAGAGACGAAATCTGTGGATTCACAAATGAAAATTATGTTAGTATACTGTGTGTAAACCTCAGTTTCGTTTCTGTCACAAAGCGGATTTTGCAGTGTGAGATGCTAACGTTAGCTACAAACACAAACAGTATGCGCTTAACGCAGCGTTTCATCCGTAAACCGCTTTCAAAATATTCCAAACATCGCCAAGAAAAGATTTACTAGCAACGTTCAGTGGCACTATTAAAAGCTTTCTTCAGTCTTAATGTCCTAAAATACAATACTCTACTTACTTCCCAGCAAGTGCACCAGCACCAACGTTTCACGTTAGTTGTCAAGCCACAATGTCGCTTTTTGATGACGTATGTGCGACTAAAAGCCGCTCTTTTTTTTGTAGTGCTGTTACTACTTCTGTTATTACCACCGCTACGATAACCACAGTGCGCCCACTACTATGATATTATACAGTAAAAACGATCATTGTAATTAGATAGATACATAGGTGAATTACTATATGATAGATACGATAAATGGAAATTATAGATAGGTGTTGTAAACATATTATTTAAGGTGCATATTTTGTAAAGAAACACAAAAAGAAAGCATTTCATTGGCAATAATTTCAAGGTCCACTATGTAGCTGGTTTGGAACTTTCAATCATATCACAAGATCTTCATTAGTCATGGAAACATTAAAAATGTAGATGAAGATGAAAATGTCACACTTCAAGGACTTCTTGTTCATGTTGTATTAATGAGGAACAAAAGTCAGGTAAAGTGAGATTGTTTAGTCAGCTTCTGTTTCACATTTTTCCTGTGTTTGTCCATGAAATTAAGAGGCTAAGAAGTAAGTTGTCTACTAAGTTGTCATATTACCCTTAACAATTATCATTATTTAAAGGTTCTATTTGGAAGAAATATGTCTCTTTTCATACAGCTGAGTAACTTATTTAGTCTTAAGTAAGATGGCAGTTCAGAACTGAGCCTATCCATACACTATCATCGCAACCATATGATTAAATAAATTATGATGTTGAAAAATAGGGATGTTGTTAAAGCCTCTTGTTGTTGTACAGCAGCCAGCCAGATTTGAGTGACTAATCATAAGCATGTTTGCATGTCAGAGCCAGACAAACTGTCCCTCCATCTAACTTTCTGTCAATCTGTGTGCTCCTCATGCACATCTGTCTATTTGTGTACCTTCCTGACTGTGCTGTGTGTCTACATCTCCCGTGGGGCTGTTTGCTATGAGGTGATTGTCTCCTGCAGGGGGTCAAGCATGGTAAAGGTCATGCAGGTGGGGAGTTGTCAGATGGCTGTCCACCCCTCACTGGGCCAAGGGGTTCCCGTGCCGCCTGTCAGAGCCCGTGGGGAAAGGGGGAAGAGGAGGGGGGTCTGAGGTCGACGTGTGCCATGCTGTCTTGGCCCCGCCCCTGGCTGTCGTGCCAGCGGTCCTGGGTAGGCTGCTGCCTCCTCGTGTCTCCTTTACTCTTCCCTGGCATGTCCTCTGACATGTTAGAAACTCTAACACTACATCCACAAGCTTACTTACTGACTGTAGTTGATACTGTAGGTAGTAGTGCAGAATTCCGTCCAGGTTAGGAAGGTTCATAAGAGCTTTTTGACCAGGCGCAGGTTAGGTATTATTGCTTCAAGATGACACTGTAAACATAGACACAAAAGATGGGTAAGACATGTCAAAATCAGCAGGAATTTGGCAAGCGGGAGTTACATGGTGTAAGTCATAACTAAGAAGACACCAGGACACGCCAGTGTGGCAATGAATGGATGATGGATGCATGGATGTAATCTTTACAATCTTGATTATATTATAAAATCCATATTCTCCCTTTAACTAATAGCATATTTATCTTATAACACATCCTTCATTATCATTCACACATGTAGCACATGTCCAGGAGTGTTAGGATCAGTTAAGATGCAGACAAACAGGAAGAGTTGATGGATTGATATTAGTGTGATACAGGAGAACCTCTTAATGAATATGACATACATACATCTTCTTAAAGACACACATTAAGCTTAATAATACTAGTTGTAGGGGTTATGAAACATTTGTAAATTTGGAATCAGATTGGATTAAAAGTAATTAAAAAAAAATCTTGGAAAATTTGCTGTAGAAACACACACACTCGCTCTCTTTCGCTCTTTCTCTCTCTCACATACACAAAACACAGACACACACATCCCGCTGTCTGCCACCAGCTGATAGGTGACAGGGAACAGGCTCTGCCTTTTGGGCATGTCCAACCCTGGCATGTCTGGAACTGTCTACTGTACAGCAGCAGGATATATATGTGTGTGTGTGTGTGTGTGTGTGTGTGTGTGTGTGTGTGTGTGTGTGTGTGTGTGTGTGTGTGTGTGTGTGTGTGTGTGTGCGTGCGTGTGTGTGTGTGTGTGTGTGCAGTAAAAGAGGGTGGACCTATGTTGATGTAGACTGTTCTGTCACCTGTCAGCTCAAAAGGATCTGGCAGTATAGGGCACCCAAAAGGGAGACTATGTGTGTGTTTTTTTGTGTGTGTGTGTGTGGATGAGGGTGGGGGAGTGGAACATCCCATCTGTGTCTAATGTCCAGTTTATATGTGGGCAGCCAAGAGCAACAGTTTCAGTTTGACTCACTGATTTGTGTACAAACTATCAGACTTGTCATTAAAGTTAAAAGCTGGTGTTCATGATTTGAGTGAAATGTAATCATGTTTTGTGAATGTTATCTATAATGACATGAACATAGTTTGTTGGTTTTTTTTTTCTTCAAATGAATAGTATCTCCCAGTGTTATTTGGAATAAATGTGGAAATGTAAGCAACATTGAAATTAAAGCCAAGATCCTGAGACGAGAGCGTGCCGTTGAATGTGTCAGTGAAGTATATGTGTCAGTGTGTGGTGGTGAAGGCAGCAAACTCCCAACTGAAACCTGACATAGCAACAACATCCTCTTCCTCTCTCATGCTCTCATCCTCCTTTTTTCCTTATACATCTTTTTCATGAATGAACACAAGAATGTAAGATCAGCTCCCCGGCATGAAAGCATCAATGTACTTCTTCAATAATGAATCTCCGGGATCTATTATTTACCTTTTATATTCACCTCTTCACAAGAAAAGGCATCACAGACCTCCTCCTTTCCGTCCTCTCTCATTCTCCCTGCCTTCCTTCCTGTAATTGACGACCTTTGCCAGGTCACTCAATCCATATAAACAAATCCCCGTTTCCTGTGCAGCTCCGTGATCGGCCTCGAGACAGTCGCCTCTCCCTCTGAGTGTGTGCCGGGTGCAGTGCGGCATGTGATGTGCTAAAACACAGGTAGATGGAGCGGTAGCCTTTCAGTGACCTAAAGCGGCTGTTGACAGCAGTGACAGTGGGAACACGCTGAAACCTCGCAGCACTCAAGAAGTCGACTTTCTCTCTGTTTCCGTCTCTCTTGACCCCAGCAGGAAATAGAGGGTCCAGTGTATCACAGTTGTCTACACCAGTTATTTTGTGTACTGTTGTTGTTTCTACACCCATGATTTCATGTACTCTTATTTTTTTCCCGAGCCAGACTGTAGATTCCTTCTGCTACCTGCTTTATTTTGTGCTTCAACAGTCAGTAGGCTGCTGGTTTTCTCACTCACTCCATACCTCTCTCTCTGATGTGTATTTGTTAGATTCATAGAACATTGTTGTGACTATCTATCAGATGTACTTTAATAATTAGATTAATTAATAATTATTTTTTTTAATAGAAACATCAGTCTTGTGCTGTTAATTTGTCTCATTAAGCTGTTTGTTTTGATATGGTCTTCTTAATCTTCATAGTTGAAGACACTTTTTAGGGCTATATTGACATGTGGTTTAGGTTTTTCTAGGATGAAATGTCTTGATTTCTTAGAAATCAGATTCATCATTTTATGATTGCAATTATAATTCTTTATCAGTTTTATGTTATACACTTGTTATTGCAACATTTCTTACAGAATGTTCTTCAAGAAGCAAATATATATATATATATATATTTTATCTGTATGACACTCTCTTGTCCAACTAAAACTTTAAAATGATAAATATGTTTAATTTGAAAGACATTTATTTTTATTATATTATTATCAATTAGGCCTTATTATTTTCATTGTATTTTATCTGTTTTATTTATGAGCTCTTGTCAAGTATTAATGTCTCGCTTTTCTTCAATTCAATGAAGCTTTTAACAACTGGCCTGTGACCATTTTCACCTGTGCTCTTTAATATGTTGCCGTCTGGTATTGGTAAAAATGCTGGTGGCTGAGTTTTTCCTGTCAAATTTGAAGTGCAGCATGTTCTTAAATAATTAATGTGCTGTTTGATGCTGTTTGCCTGGCTCGTCCAATTGTGCTCCATTTGGGTTTAATAGAGAGAAGCCAAATTAAGTTTGGTCATACCTGGGTATCAATGACAGTAAAGAACAATCTAAAAATCTTAAATCTTAAATAGGACAACATATGTAAAGCGGTGAAATAACCAGATCAGGAAGCTGGGCTTTCACAGCAGACCTCCCCCAATTTTAGAAATCAAAAAAGACAACATAAAGAGGATTACTGTTAAAAAAATACAAACTGAATAAAGTGGGAAATAAGAGACAACATTTTAAAATGTAAAATAATCATAGTTACTTCAGACATGCTTTATAAACCATTTATTAAGCAAATGTAAAGGTTTATAAACTTTCTGATGACCACCCAAATAATGTTTATAGATGAGCTACACATTATTTATTCAATTCAGTTCAATTCAATGAAGCTTTATTGGCATGAAAGTTTTAAAAAACAACAACAATATTGCCAAAGCATCTCAACAACTAAACACAAGCATAAACTCAAGACTGAATATTAATTATATATCCTATGTGTGTGTGTGTGTGTGTGTGTGTGTGTGTGTGTGTGTGTGTGTGTGTGTGTGTGTGTGTGTGTGTGTGTGTGTGTGTGTGTTAATTTTGATTGGCCATTCAGCTCTATGAAATCTAAGATTATAGAGCTGAATTTTTCAAAATAAATGTTCCTTGTTCCATCCAATTTTTCACATTGTAGGAGAAAGTATATGTTATCTATTTGCAAAACATTATAAACATCAGTTGAAATTTTTACAATGAACAATTGCTGGATAAATGGTTTTCAAAGTATGGGCTGTTAACAGTGGAATATCAACTCAAGTACTGAAAATATAACATTTGATAATGACAATTATTAGAAAGTGGTTCTCTATCATCATCGAGAAAAACTGCCAGTATTCTTCGGTCTCTGGCTTCACACACTATTAAATACTAAGTGCTAGTGGCTTCGTTTTTGTGGGCAGTATTTTGTTGGGTTTTTTGAGTGTATGGCAAAAAACAGTGAGAGTGTAGATAGGGCTTGCAGAGCTTTCATGATAGCAGGTGGTGGAACAAATAAAAAGCCGGTGGGAATAGTGCTTCTGCATCCACTTCAGTGTAGTTAGAGATGTGATGGAAACATGTGGAGCGATGACATTCAGACACATTTACAAGCAGTGGCCCGTCATCTCAAACTCCAAACTTGAGTTTGCACCCACAGAACTGTATTTCATAATCTAGTGGAGAAGCCAATTTTATCTCGAGATGCTGAACCTGAATTTGGAGATGAAATGTGTGCAAGGTAAATATGATTCCCAGGACATCTGGAATATTTTGATTTGATGATTTAAACAGAATGTATGAGACAATTTAGAGACAGAAACATGAAAATGTTCAACATTTGTCTTTGTATGTCTTGTTTATTCTGTTTTTGTTGAAAACAAGCCAGATATTTCTCTGTTTTCTCATGACTGGTTACATAAAAAAACAAAAAACAGAGTGACACTTCCATGTTTTTTTCCCTCTACTTCTCTCTCCTCTTCTCCATCACACCATTCCCGCAGGAGCAAACCTGAGACTGACTGTGTATCGGTGTATCACCCGCCTCCATCTGTCTAACCTCCGGCCCCGCCTTCCTCCATCCCCACGAGAGGGAGCAGCGGATCAAGAAAAGGGGAGGAATGGAGGAAGGAGCGAGGGAGCGAAAGAGAGAAGTGTGTCTGTGTCCCAAAGGATTGGTCTCTGTCTGTCCAAATCAGGAAGTGAGAATGTGACAGCAGGAGAGGCAGAGCAGAGACGTCTCTTCAGTGTGTGTGTGTGTGTGTGCGTGTGTGTGTTTGTATGGACCTTGTTGAGCTGAGGTGTCATATATGCGAAGATCACAGTTTCAAGCTAGTGGCAACCAGGGATGACGCTCCAAATCACTGAAATGCCAGAGACGACTGTGCTGTGATATGTTGTGTGAATGCGTGTGTGTGTCTTTGGGGACGTCTGATGGAGATTAACACCACTTTTCTGAAAGTGAAAATGTTATCAAGTATGTCACCTTGGAATAAAAGTGAGTGACATTGTCTCGTCTGAGCCCTGATGTAGGCTACACGCACACACACGCACACGTGAAACTCAGTACCCATTTGTCAGTACCACCTGTCATGTTCTAAATGTCTTTATTTTAACTGATTTCAAACCGGGTGAAGATTTATTTCAACCATGTATTCATTATCTTAATTTCAACGATTTATCACTGAATTTTAGGTCTATTTCAGCCATTTGTCCATGATTTTCAGCTATATTTCCCAATTTGTGACTTTTATTTCAACCATTTATCCATTTAAACTAACTTTTTGTTGAATTCATATTAAAAACAAACTGGCAACAGGATCTCACCATACTAACCACTGCTACCTGTAACTCCAATCAGCTAGTTAGCTCAGTTAGCCATGTATGTAGCAATCTAGACTGGGGGCTCAGATTTCCAGGGGATTATCGGTGTTTACAAGCTAGCACAGGAGCTTTGGACAGGTTTGGGTTGGGGCCAGCTAGTTTCTGTTGACAGATTTAAATTTTTTTGTTGTTTTAAACTCCAATTCTTATGTATTGCACCTTTATTGTTAGCAATTTGTATAGCTTTTTTAACCTTTACCACCTTTGGCCAACTTTTCAAAGTTTATATCAAACTATTACGCTTTTTATATTTACCATTTGCCAAAGATTCGTATAGAACCAGATAGTGAATTCAAAGATGCCGTCTATTCAGTGAAGAGAATTACATCAAAAAACATTTCTAGCTTTATCCATTTGCTATTTCAACAATTAATCTACTAATATTAGCTAACTAATTCATCTTGAAGCTATTTGTTTTCAGTCAAACATTTATTTTATCTAACTTGCACTTCTCTTCTAGCTTGTTAACTAGTTTCATACTCTCAATCACAGCACAAAGGCTATTCAGATGTATTTTTATTATTTTAAATTAGCAGAGCTACTCTACTGTAGTACCCCCGAGTAAGTGAAGTGCTCACTGGGGTACCCTTGAGTGGGAACCACTGATACAGATTATGCATCATGCACAGTATCCACAGCATATGTACACACACAAACACACCTAATAACATTACACACTCACTCTCGCTTTCAGTGCATGAATAATTAGATAGACGCAGAGCTGTCTTTCTGTTTCCCCTCACACATAGAGCTGCTTGAATGTAGGCCAACTCACTGTCGGCTTCACTTCCCTCTCAGCGCAGTCAAAACCAACACACTAGCTGTTGTCTCCTCTTGTTCATCAACCTCTATCTATCTCTTGTTACCTCTATCTATCTTTAACTCTCCCCTTCATGAGGTGTGAGTCACGAAGAATTGTCTCGCAGATCAACGGGATCAGGCAGCATACACGCATAGACACACTCTCACACAGCGACGCTGCTATCGTTATAGTCACATCATTATATCCGTATTAGCAGGGAAAACCCTTCACGCTCCAACACCTACGTGCCACACAGCATGCTATCTCCACTATCTGATGTGTGTTCTAACTCATTTACTGTATGTCCCCGCCTGATTCCAGCTTGACAGATGAAGCTCGACACATATTCGGGTTCGTGTTTAGCCTAATATGTTTATCAAAATGTAAACCCCATCTGCTATTCTATATGTAGCTCACTGCAGATAATGGCAAGACCAAATAATACATCATTGTATAGCGCTGAATAGCCTTTTTATCATACATCCTATGAAGTTGGGCATATGCCACTCTATAAAACATGTGTTGCTCTCATACAACAGATACATACGGTAAAGACTGGAACTATACCCACTTAACAAGTGACCCATTTAATGAACATTTGCTAACTAGCGCTATCCTTTAAATGTGCCCTATGTAAAACATTTTTTAAAAATGTGAGGAATGTGAATCAACAGAATGTGAGGAAACAACATTGTTGACATGATGTCAAAGATCTATGAATGGTGTTGCAGGGATTTCTACTTAAGTTAGCATGCTAACTAGCAAGTTTCTGCTGAGAGATTCAAAAACGGCAAGTTCGTCATAGGGCGAGTGACTATTTTTGGTAATTTCCGCACACTTTGCAAATGGCCACCCTCCTGTACGTCAGTTAGATCAAGAACCATGTGGTCTTTACTCAGCCAATCAGAAGAGATCACCCTACATCACAGATCACATGACTGTGGCGTTCGACCAATCAGCAGAGACCTGGAGTCCATCTAACTTTCTCTTTCCACTGATGGCGCTAAAAGACGCTAAAGAGACCGAGCTGCCCGTAAATTTCTGTACTAAACTTCGAAACTAGCCATGGTAAGTTGATGAATTTCACACATTTTATAGTTAAATAGTTGTGCTTAGTAATGACATATGTGTTTTTTGTGGAGGACTTGTGGAAATTTGTAAAATTACAGCTTGAAAAATGCAGGCACCATATTTGATCATATGCCCGGTTCACCTAAAAGAGGGATTTCATTAGGTGTGTCCATTTTTGGACATATGCCCGATGCATCTAACATTGCATGCT
>JARJLU010002214.1:0-32586 GCA_030272975.1 Sparidentex hasta | reverse complement strand
ACATATATATGGTTGGTTGAACAGATACAGATAATAGTGTACTTGGTACATTTACTTTGATACACATTTGTCTGTTATATATATAACAAATGTTCTCAAAACTACCAATATGCTGAAATGTCTTAACGTTCAGTTTTCAATTTTATGTTCCAACAGTGCAGTGCTTATGGTCTGGTTAGGTTAAAAGATTGTTTTTTGTTTAAAACACCTGTTATAGTAACCACAAACATGGCTAGAGGGAAAGAAAAAAAAAAAAAACGATCAAAAAGAACTGTTGAAGCCCTGCCTAACTATTCCAGACAGGCCTTGATGCCTGTAATTCCTTGGCCATTCCCTCCACCTACAGACATAAGAGTTAGGTCATGAACATGTTATGTGAATATGACCTATCAGTGCAAAAAAATATTGACAAATCAGTGGTTTACAGGAACTTTAAGTGCGAAAAATGTTGTCCTGGGCTGAGCTACATTCTAAACAGGACGTAGTAACTGTGGCTGCCCTCTGCTTTCCGTGACTGCCATCTATAACTCCCGTTGTCTCAGCAGGGTCAGAAACATCTTAAAGGACACCACCCACCCAAGCTTCTTTAACTTGTTGCCCTCTGGCAGGCACTACAAGTTCATACGGACCAGAACAAACTGACTCGGATAGCTTCTTCTCAAAAGCTGTCACCATACTCAACCCAAACTTGCACTAATGTATTTATTGTATTGTATTTATTGTGTGTATTGTACTTATTGTATAGTCTTTTATATTGTGCTAATTATGTGTGCACTTTTATGGAGCTGCTTTTTAAATCTCATTGTACTGTCTGTTTTTTTTTTTTGCTGCACCTATGTCAGTCTAATATATTTCTTTTTTGCTTTGTTTTTTTCATTTTGTGCTATGTCCCATTGCAAATTTTTTCCAATGTTCTTGCCTAAAACATTTTTCTTGCAAAATCAAGGATTCATATTTACATATCTAAAAATGTTCTTATTTAAATTAATTACATTTTTAATTAATATCAATATTTATCAAGTTCATGATAGGATTGTTTTTTATTTACTGGAGCATTATAATTCATTTAAAGGAGAGGCTCATAGCAAGGATCTTTTTTTGGACTCGGTCACACTCACATCAGTCTCCTACAGTCGGGACCACGGAGTTTGCCTCCACGGTGAGTTTGTAACTATGACTCCATGAATTTCCTGTTGCAATTCAACCCACTTGTCCACGAGTCACGACGTCACTGTGTCAGTAAAGCTTATCTGTTTATTACTGGCCGCCATCTTGGTGTCCAGGTCTCGTAACACATTTAGGTTTGGGTCCCGCTCATGGCCCACCACTCACACCTAACTGAAAAGTCTTAGAGGCAATATCAGTTTGTTAGTGTCACTGAAGAAGGCAATGTCAATTAATTGTTAATGATGTTAATTATCCAGATCCCACTTTAAAAATTGCAGAAACCAATTACATAAATCAGGATCTCACTGGCACAAAGAAAGCATCTGCAATTTTCACACACTGGGGATGTTGTGTGTTTGCTCTGCTTAGTCACGACTCTAAATATCAAGTTGTTAGTGCTGCAAGTAAATTATGCTGTGGTTCACGGCACAACTGCTCAACTGTGAGCTACGTTTGCTGACAATGATGCAGATTTATCCTAAAAAAGGCAGACAAATCAAAGCCTTCAGATTAAAGAACATATATCACAAATTTAATTCAACCCATACATTTTATAGATGGCCTTTACAGACACTGCTTAATCAGCTCTATGATATGATGGTGATAAAGAAGCCCTGTGGTGTTTAGTTTCAGAAATAACTGATTGTGTAGTGCCTACAAGTCATTTTCATGTCCATTTTTGCGCATGTGTTGTAGTAGAAATAGGTGAGACTCTGATGCTCTATGCACGTGAGTGCAAGTATGAATCAGTGTGAACGGGCTAACCTTTTAACATAGACGGTGGTAACTTCACGCAGCAGTGTTAGTCATGGAGGGAGAAAGTGAGAGAAAATGAAGTGAAATTGCTCAGGAAATAAACTAACTCTGACCTGTTGTGTGTATTATCTTCATGTCTGTGACATCTTTAAAAGTCTACTGATATAATCCCTTCAGGGTATAAAATGCAATGTGTACAGCTAATGTTCTGCAGTGCACAGTAAGTTATATCACAGCCCTATCCACCCTTTTGACAGAGCTACAGAAGATGAAAAGTCTCCTTGAATGAGCATCATAACAACCACGAGCAGAGACGAGACTCAAACTTCATATAAGCTACAATGAGTGAGTGTATATAAATGGGGCCATATTTCTGAGTCATTTTCTTGAACACCTGTCACTTCATAACAGTTGTGACTCTTGTGACTTCTGATTCCCGTCATTCTCAATTAACTATGTGTGACAGAGAGACACGCATGGAGAGACCTGAACAGATGGAAATAGTATCTTGTGTTCTGTTGCCTCAAAGCGTCATTCAGGTCTAGCAGTTTGGATTATTGAAACAAGACATTTCTCAAACACACTAATTATTTGCACTATATAAAAGACTGGTCCTATAAAAGACGCACTTTCCAACTTCAGTATTTGAATCATTGTTCAAAGTCATCGAGAAAATGTTGCCTGTGCATCCAGGAGGACACTGCAAACGGAACTTGCCAATAGCCAAACTGGCATTCTTACGATGACCAAAGATGGAAACAAATACTTAAAACAGGGCTCAAGCTTTCTCGATTTTCTATATTTCTCAGATGTGTCATAGCGAGGGCCATGGTGTCAGACTTTGAAAACATCTCATCCTTTGGCAAAACTGCTGAGGGAAAGCCAAAATGTTGCGATGACCGCACCTTCCTTTGCAAACGACTAAAACCTGCAAAGTCATTTAAAAACAAAACACCCCAGCTCTGATGAAATTGATCCGGCAGATTTGGAAAGGTCGCCAGCGGAAAATCCAAACTCTGATGGTGCATTCAGATCAAATGTGAAGAAAACATTTGATCACAGGATTATATTTATTGCTGTTACTCATGCGATACCCAGCTCAATGAATTTCACTGTCTTGAGCATTGTCTGGACAACTGCAGATTCCTGAACTCATGCTTCATCAGGTCTGACAGCTTGACGACAAGCAAACTACTTCTAAAATCTTCCCTGAATGGAGCAGATTGATCAAGGCTACAATGTGCTGAGACATATTTCCATGATTTACCAGGTAGTCCAACTTACTCACTCAGTTTCCTCCACGCCAGCTCCTTTTATGCCCTGTCTCCATATGAGTAGACACGTAACTAAGTGTTGTGTGGCACCAAATACACGCGCATGTACAGTTAATCTTCAGCAATCTTTATACTCTCTGTGGCTTGCTTCATAGGAAATACTGTGATGTAGCTGGGTAAGAGATGAAAGAATTGAACAAATTTTACCAAATGGCTGATATGATGCGGAGTAGAATACATTTGGTTCAAATATGTGTTTACTCTTGGGGTTATATCACAGCTTTTGTTGCAGTACTTCATTAATTACTTAAACAAGTGGTTATGTTCGTTTTTAGTTCATGATTGCACTAGTTGTGTCAACTCTACATACATAATGAGAATAATTGCTCAGGGAAATATCTGGCACCCGGGCCTTAGCTTTCTTAAAAATGTGGCCCATTGAACAATATAGTTGAATAACCCTGGTCTGATGTTCTAAAATCAATCCACGTCTTCTTGTGAGCCCAACAGGTTCATGAATGAGGACTTCAACGCAAGGGGTTTATTTACTTAGTCACATAGTGGGCATATGGCATATGAGAATTGGATTACGCTGCATGAGTACTTTGAGATGTTTCATAGCCGTTTTGATGCATTTCTTCTACAGTGAAAACCCAGGCTCTATCTGTCTGTCTGAGGTGAAAACTTAAAAAAAAAAAAGTTTAACCTTTCAAGTCTGCAGGGGGTGAGCGATAGCTACTGGCTGAAGTAATGCTGTAAGACTAATGCATTTGAAGCTGGGTAATGCATCCTCTCAGCTTTTTGCCTCTCCATCTCCTTTTCTGTTTTTATTCTCACTTACGCAATCCAGAAATATTTTGTTCTAGTACAACACATTTATTACATCCTGCTGATAGTATTATAACACATACATTCTGTGCTTATGATCGATTTCCTTTCTTCACAGAGGAGTTTAAATGTATGTCATAAATGATATGCTGCTCTGGACCCATCTGTGTTGCACTCATAGCCTGGAAAATTCTTGGTTGATAGAGCAACTGTCATGACACCAGTTAATCAGGGTTGTTGTCAGGTTTTCAAGCCCGCAATCATGAAGTCTGACAGGGCGAAAGACAGTCTACACTTTGTGTGTGTGAGTGTGTGTATGCACACCCTCAATGTGCTGTCAGGAAAGCTGCAGTCGCCGCATTATGATGTGAGTGAAGCTAAAAGCAGTGTGCAGAGGTTTCCCCAGTCACGACTTTTGTGGCTCCGATGTCCTCGTGGCCTTTTGTTTTTCAGTTCTGCATAGAATTTGGGTTTCTCACCTCACTGTTGTTTCCTTTGTTTTCTCTCTTTAGGTCATGATTTTACATTTGCTCAGCCTCAAAATGCACATGGTGTCAGAAATTTGGGCAAATCATCTTGTTGATTTTGAAGACATCATGACATTATGGCAGCCTCACTATAAATGAATCTACACATTGATGTTGGCTATTTGCATAATCAACAACCTACATTATCCTGGGCTGCAAAATCATAAAATCAAAAAACAGACAGCAGTGCTTTGCTGGTCTGACAGACTTTGTGTGGCAAAAATGTCAATCCAAAACGTTGTTAATGAGGTTTTAAATGCTCTACAGACACGGAAATAACTAATGTGTCAGTGTCAATAAACATATTAGGGGACAACAAACATACATTAATTATCATATAGTAATAGAAATAGTAATAGGTTAATATATATAGATATAAATCTATATAGATCTATCTAATTTCTAGATACCAGGAATGATTCAGGAGATGGCAGATGATAGATAGATAGATAGATAGATAGATAGATAGATAGTGGATAGACAGATACATTGTACTCTGTCTTCTGCTAACTCTTTCCTATTTTTCCTCTCTATTCTTGTCTGTTCATCTGTCTGTAGCGCATGGAGGCCAAGATGTCCATTCTGTGGCAGGTCATTACATGACCACGAGTTTCCTAATGAGCCCATTAGCCACTTCAGGCCACTGCTTCCTTTTTTATGCACCAGTCTTTCCTTTTCTTCTGCTGTACTCCTCCATACTTTCCAACTTAATCAAATCATGTCCTTCTTTTAACCCCCAATCGCTAAGATCAATTATCACTTCTTTTTTTTGCCACCTGCTGATGTCTCTCATTCCTGGTATCTAGAAATTCAGGGTTTTATCCAGATGATTTAACAGCTACAGTAACTCCGATCTGTCATTTAGGCTGTAAACACACAGGTTTAAACGCCCATTTTCTTTTTTCTTTTTCATGTCCCACACATGACCGTAGTTCTCCTAAAAATACTTAATTGGTGTCAAATATTGGATTGCTCACATAAACAAGAAATAAACACATTTTTCAAAATCATAAACTGGAACATAAACGACAATGCAACACTCACATAAAATTCATTCAGAGCTAAGACACATTGATGCAAGAAAATCTGAAAGCTCCATTCATGCTCTGAATGTTTTCCATCCACTTTGGTATTGTCTCTTTCTCCTCCACAAAATTGCATTAATGTTATCTGCCGGTAGAAGGTATGTTTGAATCTGTTATGGTTAGTCAGTTAAATATATTTTCGAACTAAACTGTATGTTCATGGTTATATTGCAACATTTCATTTCACTGTCTTTGACTTTGTTTTTGGATGTCTTGCATGTCTACATACCGATTCATACACTAGTGGATTACTTATCATTATATACTACTTGACTTGTTTGTGTTGAGATGTATGATCTGGAGGTAATTTATGATTCCCACCTTTCTCCTTTTCATTGCACCATTTTTGTCTGTCATTGACAGTAGTCTAATTGATATAAACAAGCTGAATTTTAGTTGTCATACTGTTAAAAAAAAAACGCCAACCGTCCAAAAATCCATAGTCCACACACAAAGTCTACCTCAAATTCATGCTTCATCGTGTTCTATCTGCCCAGTGTTAGAAGCAGTTGGTATGTAGCAGACAAAAAACCCACCTCTGTTCTTCTAGTTTGACATATCAAATGATTGTAACTGGCTGACTGAGGTTAAAAATGTTGATAGAACTGCTAGACAATTTTCTGTTTGTTTATGAGATTATACAGATTATGCAGCCGATTCACCTAAATTCCCCATATATTCCCTCCTTTATGGTTCTCTATCATGGTACAACCTTCCGACTGTTATGATGGAGGCTTGTAATGACAAATTAATAGGCTTTAGCATCATCTATAATTGCCTATTAGTCTTTTAATTACAGACACTACAGTTAATTGAAGACTGTATAATTTAAGGGCAGCGTTTCTCTGCAGAAAGGTGTGGGTGTGATGAAGTGACGAATTCAACAGGATGAATACCTGAATATTTGAGTGTTTCTGTTTCCAGCATGAGGAGTCGAACACTGAAGGGAAAACTGGAGCCAGCGATGGCAGCTCTTTAATGGCAGTATTTTTGGGTGCTCTATTAATAATACATGCACAGCATTCTTTGCAGGCTGTGTATCCTTTGGAACACTGTTTTAAGCACCAAGATTTTCTTTTAATCACACACCAAGTTGATATGCGTGACACCATAACGACTAACACACAAAAGAGAAATCACACATTACACAACTTGATTCCCCCATCTGTGAGGCTAATGAGGGTGAGTTATGTGATCAGTTTAAATGTTGTGGAGAAGTTTTGGACTCCTACACATAGACACAGTTACACAACAGTTAACTCTGTCCACACAGAGAGACTGGCCAACCAGCATGCTGTGGGTTCCTATCTATAACTGCAATAAATACCACAGGTGCCAGCAGCTCCCACTTAAATCTTCTTTGCCATCCAAGTTAACTGGTGTGTTTTAATTAATGGACAGGAAGAAAATATAGCCTGGTTGAGAAAAGCTGGACATGTTCAGTAAATGATGTGTGGAACTAGATTTTATAGGGTCTCTATCTGTGATAATGGCACCTGGATGGGCAATTAAGTTACAGTGCATTTTTCCTCCTGACAAATAAAAAGTAACAGGGGGAAATAAGTTTTCAACACATACAGTCAGGATAGAGGATGTCATTTATTTGATTCCTGATGAGTTCAACAACTGGATGTCTGTATGGTTGAGGGAGTTTAAGAGCCTGTGAAGATTTTAAAAATTGTATTCTGTAGGACTGGGCAATCATAATGAGACTATATATGGTGTTAGAGTTTTGATCACTTAGTTGTTACATCCACATTACTTACTGATGATTATTTATAAAAAATCTCATTGTGTTCATATTTTGTGATTTTGTGAATTTATAGTGATCTTGCCTTAAATTATTACGATAAAGGCCAAATCGCCCAGCACTGATGTGCTGTTTTCAGCCGTTACTGAGCAGGGCTGACCCTCGTTCTGCTGGGACAGTTTGCCCCCCTAACTCCCCCGATTGAAATTTTATACATGTACCCTCTCTATCTTATTTGGTCACTCACTCACTTAGAACATTTGAAATTATGTAACAACCAGAAAAGCATTTCAGAAAAAAACAAAAAGACCCTATCAACGATGTTCGTACAGCGTCCATTTTCCTCAGTCAGAAATGTAGGGGATCGCAAAAATCATCATAATTTCACAATGGATAATGACAATCCCGAGGGACACTTTCAAGGCAAAAAACTACAAATTTGATAACCAGTTACTTACCATTAGACAGCAGCTAATGTTGCAATGTCTATCACTATTTATGTAAGTAAGTATGGCACAGGAGGGCAGAGAAAACACACCAATAAAGAGAGACAAACAGAAACTAGACAAAGACACACCCACTGTGTAAAATCTGTTTCACAATAACTATCAACCACCTTAGCTGTTTTCACCTGAAGCTAACATCTGCACTGTTTATATAATCTAACAACTGAAATATGAATACAATGATCACGCTCTGTTCAATTCCATCAAAGCTGGTCAGTGGCACATAAAGCCAAACAAGCTTGACTTCCTGGCTTTAAAATTACCCAGATGTTTTTCTGTGTGTCGCCCATATATCGTGCAGACCAAACATTTCTGTTGACCAGCTGGGCTAACTCCTGGTTAAGCGCCTGACATTATTACACAGTGTGGCCACTATGAAGGTTGGTTTCAAAGCCTGTCACACTTACTGGGAGCTTAGTCTGCGCCCATAAAGAATAACTGTTATAGCATGCCCAACTAATCAAGCATGAATTGAGGAGGCGCCTTCAACTTTTCCATATAAGTCATGTTTGTGATTGTGCCGCTTGAAAACACTTTTTTGCAGATTACAGTGCACTTATAATGCACTGCAGCTGATTTATGGTTTGTTTTGTAATGTTTATGGACTGAGGTGGGTCACACAAACCCTTTTCACACAGAGACTCTGCGTTATCGTTGCAACAAAGGCTCACCTATTCGCCACCTTTGGTTGTTCACAATGAACCGAGCAGCGCCGTCTTAAAGCACTGCAAAACTAAAAGAGTGTGATGGTTCCCATCATGACATTGACATCCGTGTTTTTTTTGTTTGTTTTTTTACTTGCTTCTCCCAGTATCCACCTGTAAATCTATAAATGTATCTGCTGATTGTTTACAACCATATGCATGCAGTTACACTGTGATTGAGATCCTGACCCACCATGCACTGTGAAAAGTGACAAAAAGAAGTACATAATTACATAATCACCATCAGTAAACAGGACACTGTCTGACTCTCACTCACGATGATGTTTTCTGTGGGTCATAGCAACTTTTTTCAATACAAATTGCTAGACACAGTACCTATGACAACACGATAGTGGAAGGAGACAAAGGCATGTGAGCGTAAGTTTTTTGGTCTGAATCACGATACATGAATGCAATTTTTGTAATAATTACATCAAATGTAATTTCATCATCTATGTTGCTTCAAACATTTCACTGAAGATTGAAACACCTGTGGTTATGTGCACAAGAACATGGGAAGAAAATTATCTTTGTATCAAAACTTTTTTCTCGCTGCAAACACAAAGCCTAAATTTGAATGTTAATAAAATTAATTTAATCAATTAATTAAGTTAATTCCATCCTTAAGACAAAGTGAGAAAGCGTACACTGGGTACATGTACTGGCTAACGAAACATTGGAAATAATTTGGCCTTCATTAGCAGATGTAGCACAATGACCAGGTATTAAAAGGAGCACTCAGGAAGAGCGGGCTAGCAGTGACTCATTCCTGCCTTGACATCATTGTTTATCATTAGCATCTGACCTTTTACCTTGTACCTTTCCCAAGAGCGACCCAGCTCAAGAGGCCGATGATTAGCCTGCATCACAGTGACGTCATAGTCGAGTTAGCCTGCAGGCTCTCATAGCACGGCCGAAGAGAAGGAGCCGCGTTTACATTAAAGGGATAGTTTGTGTTTTTTGAAATGGGGTTATATAAAATACATATCCCTAGTCGAGAGGTTTACTTTTAATAAAAACGAAATTTAAGAATTTCAGACACATACCATAGAACCTCCATATCCCTAAGCATTAGTGCAACTGCGTAGGGATATGGAGGTTCTACGGATGAGAAAATGTAGTGCCAAAAGAAAGGGCGGTCTGACGGCGATGTAAAGCTGTGTTCGTCATTCAGGAGATTTTACCAGGAGTCTGACGATCAACAGAGGTCTCCTCCAAACTCACCTGATAAATAAAAAGGATGAAAACATTGAATAAGGCAGCTTCAACAAAATCAGTTGAGACATCAGGAGAGGCTCTGAGCTAAGCTTGCCGCTAGCATTAGCTCAGCTTGTTTGTAGGTACTCAGGTCATTTTACACAATTACGGTAATTGAAATACAATCTAAATCACAATATGGCCAAGTGCAATATCCACAAGTACTGAGGCTGCAGTTTTTTGTTTAAAGTAATGAATGACGAGAGAGCGCTACAGTGGAGTACTGTAGTGCTGCAGATGTGCCCTTGCCTTCAAATCTTGTTCTCCAGATGTAAGAAGACATGCACAAACCCACACAAAAGTCACATCATCGTGATTTCAAACGTTTTTTTGAGTGAAAATGAAAAAATGTGATACAAAAGTGATCATTCCCACTACTCGTGAATCACATTGCCATCACAGTATCTGTAAAAGCATAAATCCCGAAAATGATTTTGTTTGTTTTTTCCATAACATGCAGCCCTATTTTTAGGTTCTTTCAGTGTTTATCCTTCATAAGGTTTTAATGAAATGCTGAGTTATCCATAGACAGCCAGTGTTTAAGCAAAACTCTTAAGTAAGTTTAAGGCAATATCTCGGTCACAATTCTCAGTGATTATGTCCAAGCAGTGCCATTTGGCCTTTCTTTTTAGCTGACACCGTGCTAGCTACTAAATTTAACCACCAAAACAGAGTCTGTACATCTTCTGAGTGTTAACAGGAAATTCTTTTCCAGATAAGTAAACTGTTTCTGGACAATCTTTTGCAAATGGGACAAAGGATGATGACACAGCAGATAAACACACTCTCCCTGACTCACACATTCACACACACACACACACACACACACACACACACACACACACACACACACACACACACACACACACACACACACACACACACAGTCTTATAGTCTTATTTGCAAACTTGAGCAAAGCATACAATACAGGTTCAAGAGGGCCTTGTTGTAATTTCCTTGAGGGGGTCTTGTGGGTACCTAGCAGGACTTGGTGACTCACACATATTTGTCTCATCAAAGTCACTTAATGCAAACATGAGAAAGGAAACTAAAATGCCCCTTTTTATTGCTATAATTAGAAAACAGCTTCAGAGTGCGGGGGTATGGATTCTAGGGGAGTCACTTGACCGAGTGCAGAGAAGAGATCTTGATAGGGATGTATTGATTTTTGATAAAAATTGGTAAAAGGCTTTAAATAGCGTATAAAAGCATTTAATTTGATTTTCTGTAATTAAAATTGAGTACTACGTGAGAATATGAGTTCATATTTTGTGTTAATGTCTGAGATTGTCATAGTATTGTGTTATGCTCAGACACTAAAAACTGCCCTCCTGAACTCCTGAACACACAGAGCAGCACAGCCCCAGAGCGACCATGGGGAATATCGTTTATACCATACGGAACAGAGGAAGCCAAAAATATAAATAAAATAAAATACTTATTTAATGAAGGAACTTCCTTTAGCCTGGTATTTCACATAACCTGAAAACCACATTCTCAGATATCAGCAAACCATCTATTTAAGCAATACTATTCTGTAGATCTGGAGTTAAATCCCCCAGTACTTTCTATGATATCAACACCACTGAGAAGAGGATTTATGAGACCTCTCTAACATTTCTGACAGTATTGAACACACTACTCTGGGCTTTCTCTTCAACATTTGTGAATTTAATTTAATCATTTGATTCTATTGTTGGTTATATTAATAGGGATGCGGCTATTTCACTCTCAACCACAGTTTCAATTTCCTACTAGTTTCAGTTATACTGAGGGTTTCTGCTCTTACTCTCAAAGACAGCAGAGGAGAGATTTTCTAAATTTCTTAAAATGTTCTTCTTTGGGGGACAAAATACAAGACAGCCTCTAAAAAGAATTGTGCTTTTCTACACCCATAGTGTTGTGAAAGAAATCAATGCATTCGAACTGTGAAAATGCAACCCCCTGATTTTTTTCTCTGACTATAATCATATCATTTACATTACATTAATCAGTGCATTCCTTATACATGTATCATTTTCTCATCGCTCTGTACTGTCCCCACATGTAGCACGGAATGCATACTGTACATTACAGACGCACCTTAACAGGCTTTCACAGTTCTTTATAGATACATACAGTGAGATGCCTCAGGATCTCTCTAAGTCGGCTTAGCAGCTGACTGATTGACCAATCCTATGTGCGTCTGCTTCTTAGTTACTAATCAGCGCAGCAGATCACAACGTTGGGGTGTAAGGATTTGTTCCAGCAAACAGATACAAGTGTGTCAGTCAGTCAGTCAGTCAGTCAGAAGTCATTTCTAACAGCTGTAATTACAACAAAGACAGACAGTTTAATTTTCACACTGCCCTGTTCCCAGGTCAGCCATTAGGATGGCACCTTTGCACTTCTTGAACAGGGACGTTTGTAGCTGTTCTGAAGAGAGATGTTTGCTCTACCGATGATGACGATGATAATGAACTCTGCTCTCACAGCAGTCACTCTTTTACTGCATTGTATCACAGTGGCCTACAGGTCAATTCAATTTACATAGTCCTGTCTGTTTATGAGGGAAGCAAGAGCTGGCTATTATGATCTCTGAATTTCTGCATATCTTGGGAAAACGAAGCAGCTCAAGTAGTTTTTTTCCACACCTGTACAAAAACTGTCTCGACCTTGAAGTGGAGGCGAGGAGGGATCATCCAGGATGAATATTATGTGGGGACATCATGTAGCTAATAAGTGATTTAGCCTCCAACCTCTGCAGACTGTGAAACACGTTCTTACAGAGAGACAGAATTTACTGACGGCTGAGGATCAACTAATCTAAAGATCACAAAACTCTCAGAAAATCAATTCACAACCTCATACCTGCCAAATTTTAGACCTTAAAATGGAGAGGATATCAAAATCAAAGTGGGAATCTCCTCATGAAACTTCTAATTATAATTATTTCACTTGTAATTCTTGAAAAGAATACAGAACGCCCCCAGGTGTGAACTGGGTGTATGTCTGACAATAAACCATTTTTGTCCCTTGTCCCTGAGAGAGTCTGTGCATGCCACTGCACTGTTCCATGTTAGTCAGTCACTCAGATTGATGATTGATGTGGCAGATTTTACGTAAACTCTCTATAAGAAACAAGATGTCCAACACTACTAACCAAGCTTAGACAGGGCTCATTTCCAATGCTCTCTTCAAAACCACTGCTGCACCCCAGTCAATAGTAATCATGTGTAAACAGGGCTTAGTGCTGACTAATTATAATCTCTGAAGGGGGAGAAGAAGAAAAAAATCAGTATTGCCAAGGTGACCACAGGCTCAGAAACAGATATATGGAGACGGTTACACTATATCCTAGACATTTGTCTCTGATTCATAACACTGAATATAGTAACATAATTTATGGTGATGAGTCGTCCTTGTTTCAGTTGAGAAATGATGATGCTTTTTTAATTATTCAAGTCATTGTGGTCCCATTGTATAGAGTTAATTGCAATTGTAGTTATTTATTATTTTTTCTTTTGAGAAATCAAGTAAATCTGTTTGGAAATAAGTGGTTACCTTGAGGAAACTTGTGGATTTCCCTGACTTGAACATTATTGGAAACATTTGGGGTAATGTAAGTACAGATCCCAAGAACAACATGAAGAACAAAGAACAATTTGTTTTTTATCTTTTTTATACAGAATTCCTACATTTCATATATGTAATATACATTAAATGACGTGTATATCTTTAAATAGGCTACAGTATGAAAAAGCAATGTCAATACTGTTTTTTATTTAGTCAACATAACACAAAGAACCAATAAGAGATTGGTAAATGGTACCTCTGAAGTCTTTATCCCTTATTCCAGATAACTACCAGATGTACTATTTTTTTTATTTAAACAAGGAATAAATAAAACATAAGGTCATAACCCCAATTTTGTAAATAAAACCATTTTGCTACATGGATTGTCCAGAAATGAAAACGTACGAAACATTACATGCAACATAATACAAAAAAGGTATTATGTGACTCAGTATTTCACCATATATTTGAATAACACACAGGACTCATAAACCATATATTTACATTTGGAATTAGTATGTGTGCAATCTCTGTTTCCTGATTAAATTCTGTCAAAGTTCTGGCTTGGCGACACTTGATAAAAAAATACGAAACCATCTCGATACATGATCCACTTTCTTTTAACACTGACTGTTTGTAGTTATTTATAAACTACAAATATTAGCTATTAGAGATATCTCTAACATGAGTTTTCATGCAGTTGTGTGTGCATTAATCCAATGAAATGGGTTCGGAGGAAGCTTCTACTGTGTCATCGGTCAATTGGCTGATCTGAGGCTACACTCTGTTTCCTGACCAGCGTGGAAGCTGTGACTCACACCCCGCTGCAAGCTCAACCATCCGGTCAGGAGGGGCAACCCCTCTATCTCTGATCATCACACAGAAACACACACACAAACACAACACGAACGCGTGCGCACACAAACACACACACACGCACACACACACACACGAAGCGTGTCTAGGGCTTAGAAAGCCTGGGTTTTGTACAGCCTGTCTCTGAAATTGGTTTCCATTAGCTCCACTGTGATTATTAACTTTCCATTGATGCAGCAGCATAGTCAGAGGTACAGTGACGTCAAGCAGTGTCCTTGACGGAAAAGCAGCACCCAGTCACCTGCTGCGGACTTCAACCAGTGTGTGTGTGTGTGTGTGTGTGTGTGTGTGTGTGTGTGTGTGTGTGTGTGTGCGAGTGCGCGTGTGTGACGGAGAAAGAGCGAGAGAGAGACAGAGAGAGGAAGAGAAGGAGACAGTGCCTGTGTGTGTATGCGTTTGTGTGTGTAGAGAAAAAAAAGAAAAGCGTACTTACTGCACAGAGCAATGATGTGGCTGCTGTCTTCGTGGACAAACTTCTTAGTCACTGCTTCCTCCATAATCTGCTTCACCTGCACACAAAAGAACAAGAATTTATCACTATGTCTGGCATCCATGTCATCTCTATCTTAGTCATCACAGTACTAGTCATCACCATTATCACAGTAATTTGCATCCGGATCCTAGGAAGATAAAATAATGACGTCACAGGAAATAATAAAACACAACTCATGAACTCGACATGATCACTACCATAGTAATCAACAGTTTTCAGACGCATACAAGTTCTTTTTGCTGCTCTCCTGGGCTGATATGTAGAAAAAGTGATTTTTGGAAGTGCAGTGCAGAAACACCACAGCTATTAAAACTTCCCATAACGCCAAGCGCAATGCCAAGCCCAGATGAATATCTGATGATTTCACAATAATAGGGATAACAATTAGAAAGAAGTTTAGGCTTGAGCAACTTTGACTCAGGGGTAGAGCCAGCATCTTGTTATTGGAGGGTCACTCGTTCGATTCCTCTGGTGATCTGCATGTCAAAGTGTCCTTGGGCAAGATACTGAACCCCAAACTGCTCCTGATGAGCCCTAAATTTAACTGAAATGAAAAAAGTCAAAATGCCCTCAAAATCGGAGAAGTTCATATAAGCATGGATGTGCTGAGGTTTCATGTGAGAGATACTTTCAGAAAGCACAAAGAGTATCTGAAATGCAAAGGGTGCATCCTCTGAGGAGTATGCAAAACTGCCTATTACACATTGAGTATCATTTATGTACAAAAGGTCATCTTTCAGAAAACATGAATATTCATAGAACATTCATAGAAGACTGGCAATTATATTTTGAAATACCACATCATGGTAGCAAAGAAGTGGTCATAGAGAATGGCTATAGCGCTGGACAGATTTAATGGGATGTTGTATTTTTCTTTTATTATTTTAAAATATTAATATGGAAAAACACAAGTTTTATCAATAAACAAGAATTTAAACTACTAATTAAAAATGTGTCATAAAATGTATTTGCTAGTCTTTCTGTAAGTATTCTTAATATTGTATTCCTCAACTAAATACGCTACATTACACACCTGAGGTAAAAAAAAAACGACGACAATTCAGAATAGTTTGGTGGCTTTTATTGTACGTACTTGTAAGTTTTATATGCTGCTTTATGTGGCTTTATGGTAGTAAAAAAGCATCTTTATAATTACCCCCCCCCCCCCCCCCCCATGCCAAGTCCACAGCTTTATAGACTGGACGGATCTCCAATTGATTTCTAACTCAGGCATCATCATCACAACATCTGTTCCTTCTGATTACAATAAGAATGCCACTTGTATTAACCTCTGCAGCTATCATATCCATAACAGCTTCACTGGGACCTTCTGGTCATAATTTTGCTCTGTCTACACTGAGAAAATGTGTGAATTAATCACCCGCAAATGTAGATCTATTTCATTCAGAATGCCACAGGTAACAGCTGACAATGCTTACATCTGTTTGTCCTTGGTCCTCAGTGTAGAATCCTTCTGCGATAGTTCTGAGTGGATATCGTGGCAGCCAGGACAGCACACATTTGTACACTGAACAAAGGACGTGTCCTATGACATCACTTATCACCTACAATGCAGTACTGAGTTCTCTCCACAGACATTCACAACTGGGCACATCACAGAGTAAAAGCCTGCAACTCCCCCTCCAGTAAGTTAGAACTGAAGAACATTCTTAGATGAGAGATCTTCAAGAAACTGTAACAGGTCCAGTTGCCTACCATACAGCACTTAGGCCTTGTCCACACATACCAAAACAAACTTTTTTTCCTCCATCTTCCTCGGCATTGTCTCAAGAATTTTTGTAGTTCATATTCCAGCCTATAGGTGGCAAAACTAAGAAGAAGAGGCAGAGCATGCGCATAAAGCTTAAGCAATGTATTCAAACAGACAGTAGAAGGAGAAACCAAACACAACAAGGAGAAGACAAAAATGGCTTGTGCAAGGAAACCAGAATCGACTGTGTGGACCAATAAAGAGGTCGAACTGCTGCTGCGACTCACACTCGACTACAAGGCAAGTAAGCTGCAAGAAACACGAACACAAGCAGTAGTCCGCCATTGTTGTTTTTGCTGTTATGAGACATTGCGGGGTTCAGAGGTCGAAGGCTAGAGATTGAGGGGTGGGGCAATGGCGTCATCGATATGGAAAGTATGCGGATTTGCCATACACACGAGAACGCAAGGGCAGTGTTTGCAGATTTTTTCCACCCTGAGACCCGGTTTCAAAAAACTGTGTTTTCACGCACTGCGTTTACAGGATCCATGTGGACGACTGGCCAAAACAATTGAATACATGTGTGTTTATGCTAAAGAGCATTTCCGTATGGACGGGGCCTTAGAATTACCATGACCTGGATGACTAAGGTCCTTTATCAACTTCTGCTATGGTGTGTTATAACAACATAAAACTCTTCCTAACATTGTGACAGTTACTAATAACAACTCTGACAGTCTCGCCCAAACATCCGCAACACTGACTTCCAATTAATATCATGGCATCCCGGAAACATTCAAATGAGTCTTCCTGCTGCTATCTGGTGTGTCTCTGGGGAGGGGAGCCTGACTGAGTTCAACAACACCGACTCAGTCTGATGTTCGCTTGTCTAAGTTTGCTCTCTCTATAGAATTAATTGTCGTCAGTAATTAGTTTGGGACCTGTCTGACACCTCTGCCTTGTTTGGGTCGAATTGCTAAACAGGACAAATTTAATTGCTTGGTTGTGTGATAACGAAGCTCTAAGTACAGAATCACTTTTTCCCTGTATTATGGAGGTGTGGGAGGTGGAAGAACTGTCATGTCTGTGACAGAAGGATAAAGCTTCATCATCCTTTTATCCAAGATGAGGTTCTGGAACGAGCAGTACAAGCAACTGTTTGTCTGATAAAGACAAGGTCTCACATAACACATTTAAAATGAATTCAGATTGGGATGCCACAGTGGCTCAGTTGGTGTGCCTCACTGCAGCAGTCCAGGGTTCGAGTCCAACCTGTGGCGATTTGCTGCATGTCATCCCCCCCTCAATCTCATCCCGTTTCCTGTCATCTCACAGTTGTCCTATCAAATAATGCCACGAAAGGCCAAAAATATGCTTAGGTAATACACAGGTTAATTATACAATATGATTGTTGTTTGAATTTAAGATGCATATGATACGGTAGCTTTGACAAAGAAAACTGTAAAGCTGTCCTTGAGCAAGGCTCTGAAACACTATCATTTCCATGAGTGCTGTTTCCCTGAATATCTGACCATGGCCTCTGACCTGCCGGCAGAGAAGAGGATTCACCTCAATAGAGAGAGTTATTATAAAGATAATTGAACTGAAGTGGCTTGGCATTTAATATCCCTCACAAACCCTATTTCTGTGTTGTGTAATCATTCAAGTGATGGTACACAACTGGCAACCACAATTCTGGATCCACAGTGTGTCAGCTGAAACTTGAATTTCACATCAGAAATACTGTAAATTGATTATGACAAGTGTGATCCGATGATAGAAATGAAATCAAAACCCCCTCACCTTAAAACATCAGCTACAGAATGATTAAAGTGTTCATAAGAGAAGTCAAATGGTCCTCTGTGGTCAATCTGTAATTCAGATCTTGCCGGAGCACTCAATAAAGCAATAACATTGCTGTATTCATTATAATTATGTAGTGGACAATATTCATATCCAAAGAGCCAGGACAATGAAAATTACATTATCAATAACCGACTTCACACAGCTGCTTGAAAATGGAAGTCAGTTCACCTTGTTGACCAGTTGGACCAACAGATCTGGTCATACTGGATTTTTAACATTCCTTTCTAAATGTCAAACACACACACACACACACACACACACACACACACACTCACACACACACACACACACACACACACACACACACACACACACACACACACACACACACACACACACACACACACACACACACACACAGCTGATAGTTCAAATATTCTAAATGTCATGAGTCTGTGATTACATCAATACAAACTATTCCTTTGACCAAATGACCAAGACATCAAACTATCACACACTACAGTTGCACAGTATATTGTTTTATTGTCAACATTGCGATTTGAGCATGTGCAATAACGGCAGGATGCAAAATGTCAAGTTAGGCACATTAACACGAAACATCATGCAACAACTTTAAAAAAAAGGACACATTTCACTTGTTCTATGACAAATCTACAAGAAAAGTCTGTCTGATACAACATAACTTAGTCCGATTTAGGGATCGTGGCGGCACACAGTTTGAAGAGATCTCACTTTATCAACCATCACCATCATCATCAAACAATATGGAAAAAGACCTAGCCCCCAGCTGCTAAAAGGCTGAATTAATGGATGATGTACATGTAATAATAAATAGGTCCTAATGCCATATCAAACATCTGCTGAACAAGCAGACATTACTTTCATGTCAGAGCAAACCCTCTGGAGAACCAACTGTTTTTCATTCTGTCTTTAAATGCTCTCCTACAGAGCATCTGAGTGACCACATCCTCTGCAGAGATGTGCAAATAGATCCATATATTCACTGATGGCTATGACTCTACGCAGTGAATCAGAACAAAATGATGCCCAGCAGTCAGGCAGCGGGGTCGATACCTTCACCTGGGTGTGAGTGACTGAGAAATTGAATTGATTGTGTCTGGGAACGAACCAGTTTAATTAGAACTGGCCGTCAGGGATTATATTATGACTGAGATTAGTATGCTATTCAAAGAGTGATTAAGTATATTAAGAGTACTTCACTTTAATTTATACTATAACCATCTGGATGTGTTGTTACAAGGATAATTAAAAGACCATGGTTTTCAATGGCCAGAGCATCTTTAGGAGGTAGAACTCGTCTGGAGGGGAAAATCTATCAAATCTCAGTGGACAGAACCAAAGTCCAACAATTTCTGGGAACAACTGCATACTAAGAGGACCCAAATGCTTCACTGACAGTGCATATTAAGTTAAAGACAGTTAAGTTAAGCATTAAATGCTTGTGACAGATGGGTAGATTTAGGCATGATTGGGTGGTTGTGTGAGGTTCAGTCCAGGTTAGAATAAGAAACTGTTAAAAGTCTCGAAGGTTTCAGCTACAGTTGTGTGTAATGACTTTCAGCCTATTTGTCTCAGTAATTTCCCCCAGGTAACACAGCCACCACGTCTCCCACATTATTAAATTTGCTACAGCAATTTAATTTTACAAGAAACAAATACTGTTTTTCAGTTATGCATCTGTACAGTTGTAAAATGTTGATAACAATCATACTTGTTATACAAGATGTCTTTTTCAACAGTTAACCAAAAAATAAAATATCATAATAAGTGTGTTTGTAGCCTGAACTTAGGGCATGAACATGTTTGTAAGACTGTCATGATTCTCTGTATTCATTATTCCACTTGATTTTCAAAACCATTTCGTAATCTTTTTTTTTTTCTTTTTATCATTGAGCACTGAGTGCACTGATTGCTATGACACGGTTGGACTATTTCATTTCATTTCAGTTCTTTAGTTTTATGCCCTGACAACTGACAAACTCTTCTTATGTAGGCTTATTATACACTAACAGCTTGACTTTATCCTGGTGGCTTTTTGCAGGTTAGGTTAAGGCAAGTTCAAATAATGTTCACCAAAAATTCAACAATAAAATACAACCTTTACCAATAAACAACAGAAGATGGAAATTTAGTGTTACAAAAGTCAGTTTCCTGAGTAAACCGTCTTCACAAACAGTAACATAGGAAGTCTGAAAAATAAAAAAATACTATTGGGCAGAGCAAATCAGAACTATAATTATGTGGATAACTAAAGAGACAGATGCGGTGTGGGTGGGAATGGAACAAAAGGGAAGTCAAAAATGTACCATTGGAATCACTCCCATTCTTGACTCATACGGCTCAGAAAAAACATAAGATTATTAATGAATGGATCAGGGGAATCGATGAAAATATGGCCAGTAGCACAAAATAATTTAAAATAGTCAAATTCCATTTGCAGGAACACTAAAATAGCAATAAACACAGATTTTTCATCATACCTTATGGACCTTAAAAATGGGCAACCAGAGGGTTAATAGAAATTGCACAAGTATTCCAAGGAGAAATCACAAAATCTTTCGAACAACTTAAGCAGGCTTTCAAGTACCAGCCAATGACTTCTATACATTTCTACAACAAAGACATTACCTCCAAAATGATGAGGAATGTGAAAATTTGTGTAGGACACCATCCAAACTAGAGGAACTGCTAATGTCTTATAAAGAGCAAAGCACTACAACATGAATCTTTAGAAAACAGTATGGATGTGAAAGAAAAATGAGAGCTGGAAAAAAATATCATAAAAATGGATGAGAAATGGAATGAAGCCTTTAAAGCAGGACACAAACTAACAAACAGTCCGACATGGAGAGAATTTGATCGGAAAGTGAAAATGCTGTATTGTAACACTCCTTCCACTATTGCCAAATACAACAATAAATCTGAACTATGTTGGAAGGGGTGTGGACAGGGAGGGGAGCTCAAGCCTATATTTTGGGACTTGGACGTGTAAAACTTGACCCAGGATTTTACACTGGGAATATCTGCCACATAACATGACAGACAGCGACTCAGATTCATTACTGAGAATTCTGTTTTTAAAAGCTAAAAAATATCACAGTTTCCTGTTTGATGCCACAGCCCCCCAACATAGCTCAACAGAGCAAGACTATGTTTGAAATTAGACAGTTTTTTTTAGAAAATGGTCACCAGTAATGCAAGCAATGTCAGGTCAGGTGTAAGCAGCAAAGTACGTTGGGGTACGGTTATTGTTAATTAATTGGGGGTTCAAAAGCTATGGTTTTGCACATACACATACATGTACTGTGCAGGTATATATACACTATGACGATTATCATTAATGATGAGGAAGAAATATTTCATAACACGGTCAGTTTAGTTACAGAATGTTGAAACAAGTGTAACTGTATTCATCTCCTTCATGTTGTATGTTCTTTATGTCATGTGTTGAATAAAAAAATAAGTCAACTTAACAAAAGGTCCAATCCACAGTGTCTGAATTAGCTACGTTACCTAATTAGCTAAACTGACATTACGTCCCGATATAACCAACACAACACTATAACTATGTTAGTCAGCCAAGTTTTCAAGAAGCTTAGTGCTACCACAATGAATTAATGCAAATAAGAAATCAGGGTCATTTACATTTATTACATTTTATCTAGAATTTCTTATTTTCCTCTTTGGCTGCTGCCATTGAGATTTAACTTGACTTGTAGGATTATTTGAGCCCCAGAGAATGACTAAAACTCCAACCCTCTACTAAACAAATGTTTGCAGAATAGATGTGTGTTGCTATGTACGTTAAGTGTATTACTCTTAGTTATTACTTCACACAATGACATGCACTCATTGGCAGAGGAAAACAACATGATGGTAGCCATACATATATACACATTTTTTTACTGTTACTAAACAAGGACCTCCATTAATAATTTATCCAGCAGCACATCAAACATCCAGTTCCTGGTATGACACTAAAATAACAAAATGTAGTTGTTATGTCAAACGGATGAGTGGAACTGGCCAACTTTGAAACGCTTCTGAGAATCCTGAAGGGAGGAACTGAGGGAGGAGCTCTTCAGCCAACTCTCAGTTACATAAGGACACATTTGCTTCTCTCTTTATCTCATGTTCATGACTGGGGCAAACAACAGAAATTCAACAGTGTGTTCCTCAGGGTCACAAAGGAGGATAGTTTTCCTGACAATATTAAGATGTACAATCTCCCCAAGAACAATGAAACAGCAAATAGGGCAAATACATGAAATGTGCAACAGACTGCTCACTAATTCAGACTGATGTTGTCTAGGCCAGTGGTCACAATGAAGGATTATGGGAGATTACAATAAGGGCAGAAAGTTGGGCTTGCCTTGAATGAGTGATGTAATCTCAGCACATTAAGAGAAAAGGGCACTAGCCTGTTTGGTCGAAATAAATGAGTGGATATAAAATAAAAGCATGTATTTCAGAACAAAAATTTAAAAAATAGTGGGCCAACAACATAATGCCTCCATTATCATTGGCTGCCAACATTTTTTTTTTTTTTTCATTATTACATCTTGTTCTCTAGATGCATCGCGACGTGGACTTGGTAATCACGTATCAATTTACAAAATTCAAAAATCGACTTTCTAAATGCTAATTGACAACGTAATGTTGACAGAACGCAAGAGGTGGAACTCGTAATTGTGGAAGTGCAGCGCCCGGACAGTTGATAGTGCGCACATAGCAAAAAAAAAGACGGCTCAATGCAACATTCACCCAGCAGCCTCTGCTTTAACAGCAAGCGTGTGGAAGCATGGTTGCAGTTGCTTCCAGCTAGAGGACCATCGAGTAAGCAATATCAAATTTTCAACCCAGCTCGGAAAGAGCGAAGCGAATTACAAACTCAAACCACTTGCATTTCAGCACGTTGTGCAAAAAGTTGCCTTATGTGTTGAGATGCAAGCTGCATAAAGTAGCATAGCATTGGGATATGCTGCCTATTACCCATTTCCGGAGGATTTTGTGATAGGAGAAGTCTTGTTCTTATCTTTGACTGAGAGCAGCTTTTTCTTTAATGACACATAGAGAAGAAAAATGTATCTGTTTATATTTGTATTATCAATGAGCAAAGGTAGCCATGTGTTTAGTATGAGAGCTGATACATAGGTCCATAATGTGTGGAAATGCAAGCTGCATTGATTATTGCATTGAAAGCTTTCTTATTTTCATATAGGCTACAGTATACTGTTTTACTCTCAGGGATATGCTTATTGCCTGTAACAGAGGGATTCTGTGTTCAAGTCAAATCTATTTGTAACAAAGAAAAGCCTTTCCTTTAATAAAATATCAAAATAATTAAATATTAAGTTAATCAATCTGTTGATTTTCTTTAATGATCACCACAAAAGTAGGAAGTGATTAGCAAACTCAGATTTGATTATTGTGATTATGATTATGATGATGATTATGATTATCACTATTATAAATCATGCATGGAATCGAATCGTGACGTGCCAAAAGATTCCCACCCCTATTATTCTCTACTTCCCTCCCTCGAAGTGCTCAAAGAATACTAATACAATCATTGTCAGTTTTTCCACGGTGTAAGGTGCAGCCTGTTACTAGCTATCTGAGAATTTACATTTCATTAGCATCAGTTGTGATATTCTGTATGTCCTGGCATTATTTTTAAAGCATGGTGCCTCTGCTCTTTAATCAGATAGTTAAACACATAACATAAAAACATACACTGAGTGTTTTTCAGAGAGGTCATTTTGATTTGTCATAGTAGGAAAAGCATAAGAGGTACTAACAATATTAACAAAAGCTCCATTGGACCCTGACACCGAAGCAGTTGAATGCAATTCAGCATTATTTCTATTATTATTATTTTCTAATTAATAAATTTGTCCTACTACAGCATGTCAAAATGTCTTCCGTGAAAAAGGCCTATGACAGAAATCGATCCTTCCAGCCCCAACTGGAGCCTTAAATTTAACAAGAGCAGATCAGATCATTGTTTAAATTTCTGAGCTGCTCCATCCTTAGCTCCATAATAAGTCACTTGTGTCTTGGTTGTTATCGTACTTGTTGCACCTTGTGGCTGCACTCTATGAAAAGTTCTATATTAAATAAACTTTACTTTATATTGTGTCCCTGTCTCTGTGTGGGGTGGTGCCCTCCTTCCCTTTGGTCTGAGAAGCTGAAATATAAAAAGACTCCTTCCTGATCAGCTTTTGTCAGACCAGAACAGACACAGCCATTAATGAGGTAATCATTCATGCCCTAGCAGCATTGGGGGGGGTCAGAAAGGGTGCTGTGGTGCAGAGGAGTCTTGGCATGGTCTCATATACAACAAGCTGCATGGATTTGCATTTCCACCACAACTGGGCTACCTTCTCTGCCTTTACCTAATGACTTGCTTGTCTAGATTCCAGCAGTACTATTGAAGAATCACAGCTAAAAATGTGGCTCCACTTATTTGGTTACAAACATGTTTCATTTCTTCTAACTTCTTCACAATAAAAGCCCTATTATTTGGTCATTTAAAAGCTTTTATTATGAAGCAGCACGACAGGAACCCGGTGAACCAAGAAAACACAGCAGATGGCTGAAAGTACAATAAGGTTTGGTCCTACGCCGGAGCAGGTCCATCTCGGTTTTACTCGGCGCAGCCAAACAAGCTGTTGGAATAGTCGGAAGGACGCCTTAATGGAATCTTGCCCTGTACACACTTGTAGAACAGCTGCAGCATTCACACAACAATGGAGCTCCTAACACTTAAAGATACTGAAAACCCTGCAATACTACTCTACTTAAAACTGCCATATCCAGTGTTAATCAATTTCTCCATGTTTCCCATCAAGATAATGGAGCCGAAATTACCACTGAACCTCAAGAGTACAAAATATCAAGTGGATATCAATGCAGTTGACTCATGGAGCAGCAGTCATAAAATAAGACTGTGGCAGGAAGAAATGATTCCGTCCTGGGGGAGGTATCAGTCTGAGGAGAGGTTACCCAACACTGCTGCATAATGACAGAATATTTCTTCAGGGAAGAGGCAACTTAATGCTGTTTAGCTGCGAGTTGCAATATGGCAACTAAGGCAGCCCACTGTAGTAAATAAAGGAAACGGTATTAAAAAAAAAATAGAGGCCTATGGCAGTGGCTCCCTGCACCCTGCTCAGAGTATTGATGAGTGAAGCAGAACAGATTTACTGAGCTTTAACTCTACTTCCTATTTCTCAGACTAGCTGTTAAAAGGTTGCCATAGGTTTTGACGAAAGGTAAGGCTATATATTTTGATATAAACTGAAAGCCAAAGAATTTGGATGGAATAGAACCAGTTATGCATCAACATACATTCTACTGATCTATTCATTGATGTATTGTTCATCAGTAGCCCTAACAGAGTCACTGCATTATTGCCACAGCAGTAGTTCACCAATTCTCTGCCGTCGTTTGTTCACACAGAACCAAGCAACTCTTGCATAAAGACAAACTAGTGTGTATTTCACACAGCAAGCCAGAGCTGTGGATCCTAAAGAGGCGTGACGGTATACGTCATGGTGATGATGTCTGTGTGTTTTCAAGGTGTTTCCCTCGGTGTCCTCCTGTACCCACTTACTGTTTATAATCATATGGTTGCTGTTATGATGTGTTGTGATCAGGATCCTGACCCACCAAACATCCTGGAAAGTGACAAAGTTATGATCTAAATTACATGATTAAGCTGTCTCACTCGCGGGGAGGGAGGCTGTTTTCTTGGGGAAAGTTCACTGAAGTCTCGGTCAAGAGGACTGATCATCGCAGTGATTTTTTTTTGACACAAACACTCGGTGAGTTCAAGTTTTTTGTTGGGGACTGACGCAGTTCTTCGGGCAGAAATGTGACGAAGAGTCATTAGGACAGTCAGGATGACAGACAGGATGACAGACACTTCTCCACAAATAATTAAGGTATTTTTTTCCTCATGTAAGGATCTGTTTAGTTATCAGACTGTGAACACCATGAGATCAACACGCCCCCGCTCTGCTCCACAGGCTTATACATTCACACAGGTACAGAGCCAAAGCTGCGCCTCTGATACTATCTCTGGAGGTACATAAGAGGTGCAGCAAAATTTCATCACTCGCCGTATCTGAAATTTTTCCTCGGAGGAGGATACAGAGAATTGGAGTAGGATCCATGCACTCAAAGAGCAGTGTGAATGAGGCTAATGTGTTCGAAAATCACGTTCACATTACACAGCAATTGGCCAGCTGTGCCATGGTGTGAAAGAACACAACGTTTAAACTCTTCTCTCAAGTCTACAACCAAACATATCAGCGTGAAGGCCTTCACACAGGACATGAACAGTTATCAGACATGTAAAAGCCACCCACCTTTACACCTTTTGGTTTATCGTGAAGTTCTATAGTAGATACTAGATACTTTCTAATACTAGAAATAATTAATGTAGTTAATTTAACACAAAAATGTTTAATCTGACAAGCACTGAGTCAAATCCAAACATTACAACTGACGACAGTCACAGATAATGGTAATTACAAAGGCAGAGAGAATATTCCTATTCCAAGCTCATACTATCTTCCTCACTTGTCCTGTGAAAGACCTTAACATTTACTGTTTGAAGTGGTGTTCCCCACAAAATTGATTTCATTTAGCACCATCATCAACATTTCATTTCATAGGGGGTAGACCTGGTTTTCACTGAAAACCATCAACTGAAACTGATATTGTCAGTTAAAGTTGAGAATAATCAGTGATTGAATGTGACCATTACAATTTACACAATAACTGTACTTTTTGTGCGTACAATTTTGAGGCACTATATTTCAGTATTTTCACTTTCCTTTATCTATTTGATAACTTTAGTCAATAGTTACTTTGCCAGATCAGATTATTCGGCGCTAAACGGCTGTTACTCATGACATCAGATGATCAGTGTTGTGGACACTGAGACCACAGTGTGGTGGCCACCAACAGAAAAATTAAGCTGCATCAGATCCAAATTACTAAATTTATAAATATCTTTATTTTATCGGTTATAAGTTTCTCCTGTTTTCACATTGGTTTATGTCAAAGAAGGTTAGCAAATCACATTGTTTTATTTATGCTTAACACAGCGTCCCAACCTTTTGGGAATCTGGGTTGTAAATACAGCATTTGCCAAAGCTTGCATTCATTAATTTTAACAGCATCGAGCTCTGTGCCTTTGGAAAACAGCATGATTATGTGGATGTATTCATTTTTTAATTAGTTCTAAGTCAAACCGCAGAGAGATACAAGACAAGAACAAGTGCGGTAAACACAACTTTCACTACATCTTCACGTCATGCTCTTCATCACCCCTCATTTGCTTTCACCTTTGTCTTTACCACTATTCCAAATAAATGGGAGAGTGAATTTCAGGCATAATGCATCCTGTCATTTGAACTATGTCCTGTCAGTTTAACAAAATGTAGCTCAGACAACAGGCTCACCCTGAGCTCACTCAATCACCTGTCATTACCACATTTGTCACAGAGCTTTGGGCATATGTCAGCGCACACTGACAAACACTGTACTTTTGCAGAAAAAAAGGTGCTCTCGTTTATACCTCTTTGCAAATGACAGATGACTCAATAGCAGTGGATTAAAGTCAAAATGACTGAGAAAGGCGGTAAAGGCACGGAAGTTGCAATTAAGAAAATGTATAATAAAAGACAGCGCTTGTTGGAGACACTGTGTGAATGGCAACCATACTTCTCTTTAGGAATATAAGTGATTGTGAGGATTCTCAGTACATAAGAACGGGAAACCTTTATTGGTTGCAGTAAGTAAAACACCTGTTACAGCTGCAGTATTTCTTGTAATTGGCTGGTTCACCTCCAGTGCTTTTTTATAAACATTTAAATAAACCTTTGATCTTTTCACAGATTGCTGCTTTAACTGTCTTCTACAGACAACACCTCTGTATGTACCAGGCATACAAGAAGCCTGATGGAAAGCAGGTGAAAATAGAAAGGCACTTTGTGTTTCGGTACAAGAGACCGCCTGACAGGGCTGCCACACTGCTGTGATATTAATCGCCAACTGATGCAATTTAACTTCTTTGGGAGCTGCTAAAGCTTTCAGTTGCCAAGCAATACTGAGATAGCAGAGTGCCGCTTAAAGAGACAGGGAGCTTTCAAGCAGAAGCTAGTGGGCTTTGTTCAAACCACTGTCTCACAGCCCAGTTTGTTATGCTTTAAAATGTCAGAAGGCATTGACTAGCATCTCACTGATGAACTGTGACCAATCACACCATTGATTTTTATACTGGAAGCACACAGAGTCTACACCAGCTCTCTGCTGTGTGTTTTAAGTGGGAAACATGTTGCATTTTTGGACAAAATACAACATCAGCAGAACAACAGATTGATATGGTTCCGAAGCAACGGCGATTCATTCATGTTAGAGAAAATCAAACTAAGCCTTATCAAAAAATAGTCAATCTGACCTCTCTAAAAGATGGGCAGAATAACAAACTGTCAATGTTTTATAATATGTACTACCATAAAAACTGGCTATAACTATATATATATATATACACACACACACATACATACGTGTGTGTGTGTACACATATATGTATATGTATACACACACACACATTTATACATATACATATACACACACACACACACACACACACACACACACCCATACACACAAACCTACTTGTTCTAGTACTTTTCTAGTAGTGAATGAAAGTGTTACTGTTAGAAAGACAGTTTTGGAAAGTCCAGACACTCAGGGAGACAAAACTTTAATCAAAGTTCCATCTGCATGCAGATGAATAGATAATGACTGATTTTTATTTTTGGTTGGATCTTTTCTTTAAACATTTCCAGTACAGCATACACAGTTGACATATATAGTTCTTCCTTCTACAACCATCTTTGTAACAGCAATTAAAATAGCAAAGCAGTAACAATGAAGCGCACTTTAAAGTACGTGTCCGTATGTATTTTGAATATTTTGTCAGCTAAGCTACAGTGAATTTATCACTTGCCACCAAACATGAAATCCTGAACACAATAAGCCAATTCTGTGACTAAAGTGAAGCAATGAGTGAGGACTAATGAAGTACCAATGGATGAATGTGACACGTGGTATCTCACATAGCACGGAGAGCGCTGATTATGATAAAAAAAAGATCAAATTATTTTTTCCCAGTCTTGATATTTTTAGCTTGACCTTTCCTCTCCACTATAGTGGCAGTGAGTACATGCTCACACCAACACTCAGTCAGACTGAGGTATAGTCAGTGAGCCACACCTTGCCACATTCAGTCTCACAATCAGCTGCCTTTGATTTACACTGACACCTCAGCGCAGGGAAATCTTTCCAGTTGTGACTGTGTTTGAAGGCAGCGTGAGGGGTTACAATGGGAGTGTGTGGAGAGGTTAAAGGAGGAATGATTTATTCCTTGCTGGAGAGGATGTGAGACATTCATCACATGAACAAAACAGCCTGTGACAGGGTTGGAGCTGTGGATGTTGGTGCTGCTGGCGGAGACAGGCAGCAGGACAACCTGTGGTGAAAAGATGTCCTGCAGAGGGTTTCAGGCTTTCTGCCTGCAGGTCTGGATTATTAATGGTTGCTCGGATCTTACGAAAAATGGCAGTTCTATTTCAAATGAATTTGTTATAATGCCAAAGCCGACATGGAGATGAGATGACACGGAACAGATCTTAGGTGAGGTTTTATCAATTTTAAACTTCTGTGCTGTGTCGTTGGAATATTATTAAGACATTATAGCATTATCATAGCAGTGTCCAAGTCCAAGCCTAACGCTGTAGCATTGTTTTCACCTGCACCGACTGGGAAGAGTTAGCTAAATGCTAAATATTTTAAGTCTAGATAATGGAAACATGTTGACGTAACACACACCGGAAGCCTGTAACTACAGTTTACCTAGGTCCATTTATTCACCACCAGTTTGGTAAAGTTGTCTTATAAAACTGAAGATAATTCCGGCTAAGGCAGCTCGGACATATTCAATAAAACCTTCGGAACATGCTAATTATGAGTGCAACACTTCCAAGGCTCGTGTCGTGGTGTGGACGGGAACAGAGACACAAAACAACACAGTCAATATTAGAAACGTGAGGCTCGACGAGCCGTCAGACAGCAGCGCCTACCTCCCGCTTGACGTTCCATAATAATTTCTCTTTGTGGTCTTCTTCCGTGGAGCCCTCCATGTCTCTCTGTCCGTCCGTCCCTCTGGCCGTCTTGTCTGTCCGCGGTCTGCACGACTCAGGTCTACCTCAGTGCCACGGCCCGTCCGCTCTCCCCGGCCTTTCTGGACCTCTTTTCCTTTTTATTCCTTGTTTCCTTCTTCCTTCGCTCAGCTGGATTCTGACGCAGCCGAGCAGCTTGACGTCGACGTCAGAGGATCCGCCTTCCCCACTACACTGATCAATGGAGGAGGAAAGGAATCAGTGGCGCTTACAGAGCCTCCCAGCATCCAGCCCCGCCCCAACCTGCAGCCTGGAGCCTGGAGCCTCCCAGCATCCAGCACACCAACCTGTAGAGCCTGCCGGTTATTTTTAGAAGCCGCTCTCCCTCTCTCCCAGGCAGCAGAGAGTTACAGCTGGGAGGCTGCTCTCTTGAGAAAAGGTGTGAAATGTTGGCAAAAAGAAAAAAAAAAAATGCTTTGGATTTGTCATTATGTGTTGGGGGCTCACTCAGGTTTCTGTCTGGAGCAGACAGCTCTTCAGTGTGCAGATCTGACACTCCAGTGGAGAGAACATGTGATGCATTTGATGAGCTCATTAAAAGGCAGCTTATTTAATGACTTCATTCACAATCTGAGCAGCAGCAGACACACACACACACACACACACACACACACAAAGACACTGCAGCTGAGCCAAACACATTCTAAAAATAGTGCTTTCTGAAGCACATGTTGACCATTCTCAGTGCATATGCCAGGTTGGCCTGCTGCAAAATAAATGACGTCAGGGCAACGTGATATAGAAAACCCCCCCTCTGTTGGAGTCCCTGTCATTAAACCTCCTACTTGTGCCTCCATGTGGGCTGAAGGTGCACCTACAACCACCAGAAGACATGTTACCATCAGCAAACCCTTCCACAGCTCTGAATTTTACCTCCTGCCCGAAACAAAACCGTCCCAAACGTTGGCAGGAAACACTGTGTTCATGTGGGAACCATCACTCATAGCTGAGAAAATGTGTTTTTTAGGGCTTTGATAGAAAGGGAAGGATAAAAAATAAATAAATTAAACTATACAGAAAAAGTACTGCTGCATGAAGTGCAAGTTTATGTTCCATATACAGTACTGTTTTACCTTTCAATTGTTTAACCTAAATGAATATTTCTGGTCATCAGAGATCAAGTCTAAACTGTCTGTGACGTCGCCCACTTGTTTGTGGTCTACTGTTTTTAAGCCTTGAGTTTAGCAATAAGGCTGCCGCCATCTTGGATCTTTGGAGCCAGGAGTGACTGTAATTGGTGGAGTGGGTGTAGTTGTGGAGTATATCCTGATATGACTGGGAACCCAAGGACAGGCTGTGGTATGACTTGTCAATCACAAGGTAGCCACGCCCTCAACAATATGCTTTATTGCCTATTTTACTCTAAATGGGACAATAATGTACAAAATGAACATCAAGCTGCATCAAAAAAGGCTTGAAACCAGCAACCGAGACCACCTGCCACACAAGTGACAGCTAATGGCGTCATTTTCACTTAAACCTAACATGACTTTTTGACACAAGTGAAGTCATCCCCTGCTGCTCTTTAAAAAGAATAAAGGTTGGTCAGTGGGTTCACCTCAGTTATGCCTATGAACAAATCACCTGTAACATCCACAGATCCAGTGGTATTTAATATTATTGTCAAAGCCTAAAAAAGATTTTTAATTCACTCATTGTCCTCATCATCGCATGAGCTACAGAGACAGAACACGAGACTAACAGAAAGTACGAGGACATGTTCCCGCGCTTTATCAGCCTTGCTTTAATGCCAGAGTGGGCAAACATTTCTCTAGTATAATTATCATCCTGTAGGACAGATTACTCTAATTGTCCGGTAAGTAGATTGGTTGGTTGGTGGGCAGTTCATACACTAATCCTGCTCTGCACAGGGACATACTGTGGGTAAATATGGTTATCAAAGACATCAAAGACAGACATGACTCAGGCCCAGGTTATAGTAGAAAGTAAACAATACCCAGATAAATAAGAGCATGTAAATGCAGTAT
>JARJLU010002213.1:0-16173 GCA_030272975.1 Sparidentex hasta | reverse complement strand
CTTTAAATTTATCCTAGCACACATCAGAAGTGGTAAATAATTTAGGATAGGATGTTGATTTAGGATATAGTGGAGAACACCTTAGGAATTTGAATTGAACCAACAAGTTACTAGATGAGATGGTATTAGATACACAATGATTTATATACTACTTGTAACACTGTTAAAGGAGCACTATGTAGTTTTGTAGCAGAAATTCAAACTCCGACTTAAATAATAACAATATTAATGAGGTGATAATACAAAGTCAGAAATATTTATTTAATATTTAAGTTTGTAGTTAGCTAACTCTAGCAGCATATCATTGTACATCTTGTACTGTACACACTCTACAGTGTTCGATCCTCTTGTGCTGTCCAATTACTTAATAAATGTAACTGTTAGCCAGTGTATTAGCTATTAATCCACAGTTGGTGGCTTTAGCTGCAGTGCTGGAACTATGTTTAGTTGGGGAAAAGTTGCAGCTTCCTGAAGTCTCATTACAGTGAAGTTGTCTTCATTGGTGCTATTGTGCCTGAGCACAACACAAAACTAAAACCTGTATACATTGTTCATATCTGGCGGCCCACACTCCTGGGTATCATCTCACCCTCAGAGGGAAGTGAAATGCTTGTATTTGGGAGAATGTCGAATTATACCTTGAGAAAGAATGAAAGAAAAAAATGCATAACCTCCATGGATTAAGTTAAACAAAAGCAAACCACATGTCACCTCACTTGGTCACATTTCTGGGCTATGATATTATGTGTCACCATGTCATGATACATCCTCTCATTCTCAATGCATGACTTCCCATTGGTCACCACGAGTTCAGGTCGCCACTCCAACTAAGTTCAATGTCTTTGGAAGCCTTAAATGTGTCATTGTTGCAGCAGGCAGCTTTACCTTTTGTGCCACGGAGCAGCCCCATGCCCCCAGGAAGTCCTACTGTGAGGAGGCCAAAGAGCAGAGACTTAAAACCTGCAAATCCCCTTCACTGATGGCATCTTAGCTGTGACATCCCTCCCTCTCTGATTCACACTAGGTCAAAAGCTGTTGAAAAGGAGGGAGCTGGGAGGGCATGGGATCAAGGTTTGGCTTCTTCTGTGGCTTAGTAACATTTGATTGACCAAACAATGCAACAGGTGGAGGTTAGTGACAGCTAGGGGCAGAGGAGGAGCTCATCTCTCAAGGAACCACACTATCCTGGCCTGGTCATAAAGCATGATAATAACCCAAAACTGTTTTCCACAGAAAAACTGCTCTTCATTGTAGCGTTGCATTGAAATAGTTTTTTTCCCATTACCAGATGAATAACTCAGAATAGGTGCATTTTTTTTATTTTATGTGTAGAAAATGAACCACACCATTTCAGTTTGCATTTTCTTTGCATAACTTCCTGAATATAACTTTGTTTCAAGCTAAGTTCACAGCTAAGTTACCAACATATACAGTGACGATGACACTTATACAATGCAGAGTGTTGGTGGTGGGGCGGGACATTTTGCTCGGTGCGACAGGTCAGTGTGACAGTGAGAATGTTGACAACAGTGGTGTGTGAATGAGTAACTACTGGTGTATGATAACTATGAGGGACAAACTACCTCAGAAAACATAGTGAATCTGTGGCCTGAGATGTTTCCAGTTGAGATTCTTTCCATTGTTCCTCTGTAAAAGTTGACTTGAAATCGGCTCCGGAGTTTAGCCTGTCTAAGTTTACTGAAATGCGGTCTTCTCTCTGCTTTTGAGAAATGACCAAGATAAGTTATCTGTAATGTTTTTCCCCAAGAACCTAAAACTGTTCACCTGCTCTACCTCAGCTCCACTGATGCAGACATGTGTATGTGTCTTTGCCTCTTATTTTCCTTTCCAAAATCAACAATCAGCGCCTTGTTTTTTTTGCTGATGTTGAGTTTGTAATGATAGTGGTTAGCCATGCCTGGGTTAGCAGACATTGGCGCACAGTGTGAGCAGCAGGGGGCAGAGCACACATCCCTGGAAATCCAATATCCAGTTGCACAGTGTAGCAGCAAAGCCTGGAGTCTTTTTAGGTACAGGGATAAGTCACAGTCCTCACTGAGATGTAGCCTTTGAGTTTTGATTTTTCTCGCATCCGCCTACTCCGGTTACTGACACAGGCCCGTCTGCTGGAGGTGAGAATGCGTTCAGCTCATCCTGCTGCGTGGCCTCACACATGAAGGGGGCACTTCTGCTTTTGTGGCCTGTGACATTTTGAATCACCTGCCACACATCATTAGTGCTGTTGATGTTGAGGTCCCTCTCCAGTCTCTGCTGATGTCTCCTCTTTGCCTCCTTGATGCTAGCTTTCTGTCTTGCTCGGGCAGTGTTGTATGCTTCCTTGTCACCTGACCAAAAGATAGCTTTTTTGGCTCTGTGTAGAGCCCTCACCTCACATCAACACATGTGCTAACCTGCGATGTCAGTGAAGATGTACAGTATCTCACAAAAGTGAGTACACCCCTCACATTTTTGTAAATATTTTATTATGTATTTTCATGGGACAACACTGAAAAAATGACACTTTGCTACAATGTAAAGTAGTCTGTGTACAGCTTGTGTAACAGTGTAAATTCACTGTCTTCTCAAAATAACTCAACACACAGCTATTAATGTCTGAACTGCTGGCAATGAAAGTGAGTACATCCACCAAGTGAAAGTGTCCAAATTGGGCCCAATTAGCAATTTTCCCTCCCTTGCGTCATGTGACTCGTTAGTGTTACAAGGTCTCAGGTGTGAATGGGGAACCGGTGTGTTAAATTTGGTGTTATCGCTCTCACACTCTGTCATACTGGTCACTGGAAGTTCAACATGGCACCTCATGGCAAAGAACTCTCTGAGGATCTGAAAAAAAGAATTGTTGCTCCATGATCAGCGTCATATCCAGAGTCTGTCTTTGGAAAATAGATGTATGAGTGCTGCCAGCATTGCTGCAGTGGTTGAATGGGTGAGTCAGCCTGTCAGTGCTCAGACCATACACCGCACACTGCATCAAATTGGTCTGCATGGCTGTCGTCTAGGCGTGTCACGATACTCCAAATCCTTGATTCGATTACATTTTCGAGTCTAAGGTCACGGTTCGATTCGATTCTCGATTTTTGCATTTTATTTTTTAAAGCACAGGTTGCTATGCCATTTTTAGACTAGACTTTTATGCAATACAATATCTGACCATTGTTCGCAATGTAACACACTACACTGTCAAATTTAAGACATTTATTAATAACATATTGTAACAATAAATTATATCTTTGGTCAATTGGAAACTTAAACAAAATAACCTGCCATCTAGTTTCTGCAGAGCTCACAAACATTGTCAACATAACTCACTGGACATCCAAAATACTTCCACACCTGCGACTTCAGTGACAGAGGAGGGGGTTCAAGTTCTGTCTATGGGTCTCCTGCATCTGCTGTTGCCATTGTTGTAGGAGTGATGTAGCCCCTTTCAGGAATAGGGCAGTGTGTGAAATGTGTGTGCGTAAGGTGTGTAAGGTGTGAGTGGGTGAGCGAGCGAGAGTGAGTGAGTGGGAGAGCTAGGAGAAGCCAAAGGAGTAGCAGCTGTAGCGACAACAATAAAGTGTACAGTATAGTCTGCAGTTTACCTGTGAATAAAGGCGACGGCTCCTCCAGATACAGCAAAGCTCCCTGGTATTATTTCCCGACCACGTGAAAGTGGTTCACCCTGAAGGTAAACACAAACTTCAGCCCTGGAGGAAATCATCTCCCCTGTGTTTCCCGACCACGATCTGGGAGCTGAACAGGAATGGTGTAACACCATGCTATCGTTTGGCTGGCTGTAGCTAATAGCTACTGGCTTAGCTAGTAGCTAAGTTTTTAATTTGAAGTTCGAGATTGTGACTTAATTTCGGTCGATTTAGATTTGAAATTTAATTTGTGACACCCTTACTGTCGTCTCAGAAGGAAGCCTCTTCTAAAGATGATGCACAAGAAAGCCCACAAACAGTTTGCTGAAGACAAGCAGACTAAGGACATGATTACTGGAACCTGTCCTGTGGTCTGATGAGACCAACATAAACTTATTTGGTTCAGATGGTGTGAAGCATGTGTGGTGGCAACCAGGTGAGGAGTACAAAGACAAGTGCCTTGCCTACAGTCAAGCATGGTGGTGGGAGTGTCCTGGTCTGAGTCTACATGGGTGCTGCCGGCACTGAGGAGCTACAGTTCATTGAGGGAACCATGAACGCCAACATGCACTGTGACATACTGAAGCAGAGCATGATCCCCTCCCTTCAGAAACTGAGCCGCAGGGCAGTATTCCAACATGATAACAACCCCAAACACACCTCCAAGATGACCACTGCCTTGCTAAAGAGGCTGAGGGTAAAGGTGATGGACTGGCCGAGCACGTCTCCAGACCTAAACCCTACTGAGCATCTGTGAGGCATCCTCAAACAGAAGGTGGTGGAGTGTAAGTTCTCCAACATCCACCAGCTCTGTGATGTCATCATGGAGGAGTGGAAGAGGATTCCAGTTGCAACCTGTGAAGCTCTGGTGAACTCCATGCTTAAGAGGGTTAAGGCAGTGCTGGAAAATAATGGTGTTGAGTAATTTTGAGGGGGCAGTAAATTTACACTGTTATACAAGCTGTACACTGACTACTTTACATTGTATCAACATGTCATTTCTCAGTGTTGTCCCATGAAAAGATATAATAAAATAATGTGCAGGGTGTACTCACTTTTGTGAGATATTGTATATTCCTCAAAATTGATGTTATCCTGAGAGGCAGCATTTCTGAACAACACATCCAACACATCAAATATGAGGACTATATGTTCACCTGCTGCCTAACACATCCCACCTTCTGACGTGCCATTGTGATAATCAAAACGGGCTTGACAGTGCAAGCATTTCACTCTCATTTGAGACAAAAATGACATTTTTTTCTTGTCTTTATTTCTGTTTTATTTTGGTGTCTTACTCTCCTCTCAGATCTTTTCCTGCTCATGTGTGTTTTCCCACCACTGTGGTTATCTGCCCCTCCCTAATGTGTCTCATTACCCCCTCTTCCCTTGAGTATATATTCTGCATGCTCCCTGTCTTCTGAGTTAACTTTTTTTCTCCCATTTCAAATCATCCAGCACTTCTCCTAGTGATACCCTTCCTTGTGTTTTGATTAGGGATGTCCCAATCATTTTTTTTATTTTATTTTTTTTTACCTCAATCCCGATCTGAGCCCTTTGATATTTAGTATCTGCTGATACCGAGTCCTGATCCCATACTTAACTAATATTTTCTTGGATCATACAGTTGTATTAAGAGAAAAAGTACCTTCATTCTTTAATAGTTTTTTTTTTTTTTTTATCTTGTTGAAACAAAGTAAATACTTTTATATGGCTCTGTCTTATTCTGCATATGCTTTTCCAACATTGGCCTCCACCTTCCTTGTGTTATCAGGTGAGTCTTTGACGCTGCACTGTGACAGCAGAGCCTCGTGTACAGCAGCTGAAGTGTGTGAGACGCAGCCTATGCTTGGTACCTCCATATCATCCACTGCTTTTTACATATTCCATACGTTGTCACGTAAAATGACGTGGACGTGTTGCTTGTCTGTTTCATGCGCGTTCAGCATCTCCTCGGTTGCCTGTTTTACATGCTCTGCTGTATGAGACCCACGAAACTAGTGCACATACCAGCACGTTGTAACTGGAAACTGGAGTCAATGTAATGTAATGCAGAGATGATAGGGCATACGGCGGATTAAAAAAATCCAGGTGACCAAGAAAACCCTGATCCTCTACCACAGAGAGGCCACGTCGCTGTCTCCAGGATATTTCTCTGTCCTTTTGAAATTATCTGTGAGTGTGTGTTTGCTTTTATTGCTTGAGTGAACTTGTTATATTCTTTGAGTATTTTATTTGCTGTATCAAATGTGTGTATTAAATGCAGCTCTTTTGTCCCCCCCCCGCGTAAAGGTCGTGTTGTAGATGTTACATGTCGCCATTGGACTACTTCAGCTTTCTAATTTAAGTTATTTCCACACTGCATGTTTGAATCCAAACTGTCTTGACTCCTGCATTTGGGTCCCTGTCAACTGTAAAGTCAACATTTGTCTGAAAGCTTTAGTTAGAAGTTAGTTTTGAGATGACATTTTTTCTTCCCCTTCATGTCTAGTGAAAACCATGAAACTCCAGACTTGATGATTTTTAACATTTCTTGATATTTCTGTTAATAGTTCCTTACCATAGAGCAATACTCTAGAGGAAACAGCTGTCATCATGTTGTTAAAACGATCTAGGCAGTACAATACAACTCATCTTCTTTGAAGTGTCCATGTTTTTTCCTGAATAAAAGCTAATCAAGCTAATCAAATAACACCCCAGGCCGGGAAATGAAACCCTCCAAGGAGCATGTGAACGCCACTAGGTTACGTTTGACAAGCCAGAGCCCACAGAGACTGCTTTGCTGTGCCCTGCTGCCTTAATGTCATCTCTATTTCTACCTGCATATCAACCAATTATAAAAATGATGACACAAATGTGTGTTTTTTGACATGTTGATTGACACGCCACACACAGGTCACATGCATTTCAGCTTGTTGCTGCCAGTCTTAATCAAGTCAAGTCTATAGTCAAGATGTTGCAATTGCATTCATTATTTGCCTTGGTTTGATCTTGTAATCACTATGGACTTTTCTTTTGTGATGAAATATCATACATCCTGCAAGCTGCAGTAGCGAAAAGCAAATTTGAACAAGATCTCTTCGGCTAGTGTTGGTTAAAAATAGTTGACTAAACTGGGGCTCTATCTAGCCGAGATGTCTAACTCAGTGGTCCCCAGCCATCGGGCTGTGGACCGGTACTGGTCAGTCGTTTGGTACCAGAGAGAGAATAAATAAGTTATTTTTTTCAGTTTATATTGACGATCACATTCTGAAAGTTGCTTTATTTTGAAAAACAGATTCTCTTTAAATAACATCCGTCTGTTTCTCTTGGTGCATCTCTGCTGGGTGCAGCCAGTATTGGGCAGGTCACAATAGTGTAGTTCGCTCCTCTACTTTACTGTAACAGTGAAGAATGTGTGTATTTTTTCATCTCTTACCTCTGCTGCAAAGCATTCAATGGTGAAAAGAGCTCAGCATCTGTAGATATATCATATATCATCCTGCTGACTTAAAAGGAACACATGGTTTGAATGATGGATGTCTTGTTCTCGATGGTCTAAATTGTGTTTGCATTGCTCATATTAATTTAATTACATTTAATAAACTTGTGTAAATGTTACCATTGCCCACCATATTTCAGGCAGCATATAAGTTCTTAGGACAGTGGTTATTTTGATGAAATGTACATATTCAGTATGATTTATTACAGTCAGCCTGCAGGAAGAAAATCCAATATGACGTCCTTTTTATAGTGCTAATAGTGCTCTCATCAAAATGTAGCTAACATCCTGAATCAGGCTTTTCAGGGCAGACAGAACACAAGACTCTGGTAAGAGAAGAGGAGGTCGGCAACTTACAGAAGACCATGCTTGCAGGACCATAGCCAGGAGATTAGAAATGCTGAGGCAATGCATCCTAGCCCAGCAGGGGGGGTTTGGGGGCATGCCCCTGCCAAGAAAGTTTTGTAGAATATAAATCTATGTGTTTTAATACATTTTGAGAGTTACAATATAACCTTTCTGGATGGCATTACTCTGGCCCCCAGCACACTGTAAGGGATCTGGGAGTCATCTTTGTTGTTCAACTATTAAATCTTTGTCTGGTACATTACTTGGTTGCTTTCAACCAAGTGACATTGGTTTGTGATTAATTCCTGCAGGACACGATCTCACCGTGTTCTTATCACCATGTGGCACAAGCTTTTAGTTGTTGTTTATACTGCTGATGGTATTACACAGTCATACGCCTCAGTTTGCAGTTTGTCCTCAGTGATGCTGCAAGTGTTTGTTTTCCAGAAAATACCAATTAACCTCAGTCCTCAGCCCTCCTCCTCTGTGTTGGCTTATGGGATTAAACTCTGTATGGCTTGGCATTCTTGGCACTGTTGTCAATGTCTACAACACGGCATTTCAAATTATATTTAGTTGGTTTGCTTTTCCTGCCTGTAATGTATTCTAACTGATTAGGGCACAAAGCACCACTGAATGCCAGATGCTACAAAGCTATAATCAGTGTGTGACTCTTATGAATGTTGTAGTGCTCCATGTTTACATGCTGTGATATTAGATTTAAGGTTTTAGTCCCTTCCTCAGAAGATATTGAGAATAAAAACAAACAGAACGTGACAGTTCCTGAGTTTAGTGCCTCATAGTGGAAGACAACCCACTTTCATTAATAAGCTCACATCAAATTCTTCATAATTGCTGTCCTCAAGCCTTGGAAAAAATGATAAATAATCATAGAAGACAATGCAGTTTAACATAATTGTTAACATAATGGTATCCTCCTAGAAAAACAGTAGAGTCTCTTACATGCAGACTCCATTTCTATACTAATGTGTGCTACTGCTGCGTGCCGTTGATAGAGGTACTGAAACAAGGCACTCAACAACAAACATCAGGTAGCATCTTTTGGACTGTTGCAGAAAATCTGAATCGAGTCCCTCACAAAGAAATCCACAGTCCAGTAGCATTAAAGAAATTAATCAAATAGTCCACAGGCTTGTTTTACACCACCAAGAGAGACAGAGAGGTCTCATTTTTCACATTATGTTACAATCCCCTCACGTATGGCTATTAAAAAAGAGATGAATGCATGGTAAGTGCTACAGAGTCCCTTTATATTACGTTATTTCTTGCTTGTTTTCAGGTTCATACTTTTATCCTCAGGGTCCACTAAAAAGTCTTTACATACTTGAGTGTTTCCTTTAGGATTTCTTAAGACAATGGTGGGCGGTCCCCAGACCCTGACCTCTGTGTCAATATCATCTTCTCTTTGCTGGGGAACACTGCATGTCATGGAAGTCCGTCCATCAGCATTTCTATAAATATAATCATCACTAGCTCAAATATTATTTTTCGCCATTGTAGAGTTTTGTAACGATGAACACGGTCACTGTACATACCACACATTCTCCACATTCTGCTTGCATATTCTACACAGTCTATCCAAGGCATTCCAATTAGAACACTGCAGTCTGCTGAGTGTGTCTGGTGTGTGTTGCCGTTAGCTCGAGAAGCTGCGCCATGGCTCAGCAGCCAAACATCTTTATTCACTGCCTGTCGCAATAATCCGATACACTCCATCTCCACACCAGAACCTTTAACCGAGCCATGTATGTGTGTGTGTAGGCTTCAGTATGCCTCATATGGCCTGCGGACAGTATCCTGCCACGGTCATCAGTTCACTTTCAGTCCTGCAGGTACCCAGCGCTTCTGCTGCTCCTTTCCTCATAACTGCCATATACATATGTAGAGATGTACGAGCTTGAATGTTTGTGTGTGTGTGTGTGTGTGTGTGTGTGTGTGTTTGCATATCAGAACACAGAGAGGACATTTCAAACATGACAGAGAAAATCAGAAAAGTAGGAGACAGACTCATCATTCAGAAACCATATGAAATGAGTCATGATAAACGGTCATGATAAATAATGCAATTTAATTGGCTAGAGCGTGTGTATTACTTTCTGATAGCCACATAGATCTAAAACTTTACACTTCTCTGCTTTTTCTATTTTCTTCATATTTTCAATCACTCTTCTTCCTATTTCTCAGCTGCTACTGGGCCACTTGCTGTGAAAGGTCATGTTAACACAAAGTTAACACGATCACAAACTGAGCCAACATGTAAATTGAGCAAAAGTGAGATGCGAGTGAAAGGTCCTTTGAACCACAGGAAGATTATATGATTAAAATGCAAGAATATGTGAATCACATAGCCTCACATATATATATATATATATATTAAAATGAAAATATGACACATCCAAATAGTATAAAACACAAGATACTACTATAACTACTACTACTACTCCTATTATTACTAATAATAAAGATTATTACTATTATCATTATTATTATTATTAGCATTATTGAAACTTTTCTCAATGGCAGTAGACCTCAAGGTAGTTGAGTATTGTTTCTTCTTTCAGATTCTTTGTTCCAGTGGGTTAGGAAGATGAGCGAGTATTTGACTGTGCTTCCATCCTCTCTGACCAGTCAAGTTGTTATCTGCATAGACAGCCTGTGGAAGAGAAGCATCTAGTTGCCCCATGAGAATGAGATTTGGGGTAATGGGGTTAAGATCTGCTTTAACCGAGGCTGTGTAGCTTGGATTTATAGATTCCTTCTTTAGAACACGCCGTAAGACTTTGTCGGGTCACAGGAGTTCATGTTCATGGACCAGAGGAACCTGGACCCTCCAACCAAAAGTCTATCAGTCAGACGAAGGTGCTCAAAAGGTTTGCTGGAGTTGAGAAGACTCTGTGGCAAAAGAGTTTATTGTGTTCTCTCACACCAAAACCTCAATAAACTCGAGCCAATCTTGGGACCACACTGAACTGGAGCTCTCAGGCTCCTGGTTTTGTAATCTAGGAGTTTACGAGGAGTCTCCACCTTTTTTCTTATAACACTCCCACATAGATTTTTCTATTGGTGTATTTTCTCGCCTTTTTTCAGTGGCTTTCCTAATGGTGTCATGTCAGGGCATGCCTAGGCCTGATCTCATCCAACCTCTGTTCCCATTATTTCTGGGACTTTTGGGATAAATTAAGTCAATTAGAACTGCTTCCTGATTGATTTAAATACTATATAATTCACTGAGACTTGCTCCTAAAAATGGTTTAACCAGGCAAAGGCAAAAAGAACAAGATGATCGAACCAAGCCTAAAAGCCTCGGATTGGCCGGACGAAACACCAGATGCTGGTAACAGAAGTGAGGGAGAACCCACAAACAAGATGCTGCTTGTGTTCATAGCCAACTTAAGCCCAGAGGGGGACTCCATTAAGTCACATTTGTGTGCCACCATAGAAACCTGCATGGCTGAAATATCTGCTACCATTAGGGACGAGATTTCATCCTTCAATAAAAGCATTCAGAAGTCTGTTTCAGAACTGAAAAACCACTTTGCCGCACACAATGCCAGCCTGATGGAGTTATAGAAATGCACCCTCCAAGACGCAGATACCCTTTCCACACTTAAGGCCACAGTGGACCATTTTATAACAGAGGTAAAGCAACTGGATGTAAAATGTGAGGATCTTGTAGCCCGATCTAGATGGAACAATATCAGGACCGTGGAGATACCTGAAGGTAAAGAAGGGGAGAGGAGAGAAGAGACTTCATCTCCTAACTCCAAGCTGAATCGCTGTCTTTGGAGGAAAAATCACTGATAGACAGCACACATAGAACCAGACATTAGCACCCCGAACCAGGAGCCTCATTGCGACCCATTATACTGAGGCTACATTACCATCATGTTCCTAAGGAAATACTGCTGAGGGCCGGAGCAAAGAAACACTTGGAATACCAAGGACTGAAAATACACATTTTTCCAGACTCCCTCCTTTTCAGTGGTCAAAAGGAGAGCCACATGTACCAAAGTCAGAGAGATGCTACGAGGAATACGAGATGTCAGATATGGACTTGGCCATGTGTACCCTGTCCAGACTAATGACAATGCATGGAAAAGTGAAGGTGTCTTTTACCTACCTGAAGGAGGCTCAAAGCTATGCTGAGCAACACTTCGCTCCACAACCATATACTGCAATAAAGGAAAAGATGCACCAGACAGATCAAACAAACTTTCACCGGACGATGCGAAGTCCAACTCCAACGAAAAAGGACTGATGCACAGGTGAAATATCATCTGAACGGGGAACTGTCTTTATTCATCTACTGGTCTGATTTGTTTTCAAGTGGCCTGAGCCTCTTCAACCCAACACATATGCTCTTCCTCCCACTGTCATCACAGTATTACAAGTTTCTCACAGAGACTAGGTCTATTATAACCATTTTACTGTTCAGATTTAAATATTTGTTTTTATTAACAGAAGCTCTGTGTGGTCCAGTAAGGCTCACACCAGCACGGTCAGCCAAGTCCAGAGAAGGCAGAATGTCTGTGAAGGGGCCCCAGATTTCTCCACAGGCTGCATGCTTCCCTCTCACATTATTTAATATCTTTTCAGGTGTGCAGTAAGACACAAGCTCATTAATCCAATGTCTTACTGATGCTGAATTTTCAGATCTCCTGCTCATCAGAGTACATTTTTTCGCTGCAGTGCTCGCAAGTAAAATAAAGTATTTCCTGTCTTGTTCACAAGCTTGTGTCCACCAGAAGCCATAGTTTTGGGTCCTGTTCAGTTTGTTTTCCTATTACCCTTGAGGTTAATTCAATGACACGTTTCATAAATTCTTCTCTCATTGGGCAACTCCATAGCATGTGTATAAGATCACCATTGTTCACTTTACATCACTGACATCTGGATGAAATGTTGCTGTCAGTTTTATGTAACCTGTAAGGGGTGTAGTGTGTCCTAACCCTTAGTAACCCTTGTACTGCTTGAAACCTGCCATTCCAAACTGTTCGAGGTGCCACCAAGGTGGCCTGGCGGGATATTATTTCTCTAATTTGATTATATTTGTACAGTTAAATTACATGTGTTTAAATCATCCCTCCGATTTGTAGTTTTGCTGATGCACATACATACATACATACATCTGGAGTACTGGTCTAGTGCACAGTTAAGATGCACAGTTGTAGTTTAGGATTTTGGTGCTTCATTTGGGGAAGTACTGGGGGTTCACATGAGTGTATCCAGTGTATCAACTCACAGAATTGGCAGGAAATACCTTTGCAAATCTAAAAAAGAGAGACTGGGCCTCAAAGATTAGAATCACGACATGCTGCCTAGATCACAGTGCAAGATCCACCAAACTCGACCTGGAAGCATGCCTGCCATCCTTCTGTCTCCTTCCACTATTGGACAGTCTCTTTATAGTTGGAATGGAATGATTCACAGTACACTGTGTATTTGGAAATAAATTAAATCACATTTTACAATATCCATTTTGCATAATCCTTTTAAACTCTGGGAAAAAAGCTTCCACACAATAGGAGATTTGTACATTGGGAGTGTTTTGACCTTGTTTACACAATTACAGTAAATATAGATTAACAAGGAATAACTTTTTCAGAAATTATGTAAATAAAAGGCTGTATTAGGAAACATCTGCAGAATTTTGGAACTTTTGGGGGCACTAGTCTTGATGAGTTACTTTGACTCTCACCATGCTCACCTATTAATATTTTAAAAATGTAATAATAATAGGAATAATGTAATAATGACAGCTTACAATCTATTAGTCTGGTTAACGCTACTCCAATAAATGCAAAATGGGAGGAAGAAATAAGTACCAAGCTCTCAAATACGCAGTGGGAAGAGGGATTAGAGAGCATTTCCCTGTGTTCTAATAACACAAGGCACATCAATTCAATTTTAAATCTTACATCGCCTTCACTATTCTCAGGAGAGGTTGCACAGAATATACCCTGAAATTTCCCCCACATTTGATAGATGTTTCGTTTTTGGTAGATGACACCCTGCTCCATAGTTTCACCCCATTCCCTAAAGTTCAAGATTCCTGTTTCAGTATCTTCCATTTATTATCCCAAATACAATTTGTCCTATTTTGTCTTATCTTGGTTAATTTTTCCTTCACTTAGTTACTATGGCTTGTGTTTTGTTTTGATTGTCTACGTCCGTTTAATAAAATGAGATGTAATGCCATCTGAGTTTGTGTGTATCTGTCTACTCTTGTAGATGTATGTTCAGACCTGCTCTTAATGCAACGAAGAGGGAAAACTGTCAGAAGTAAGACTGTTCCATATTTCAGTATAAGTGACTCGGGTGGTCATGTAAGTGAACAGTATTGCCTACTGTTTTTCTAGTCATTGCACCACTTGAATGTTTAGTGGACCAAAACAATCTATTTCTGTGGACCAAAAAGGGGCTTTTCATAGCCTCAGCCAGGAAGAATGGATGCCTGTGATTTTTTTTATTGATAGGTTTTGCCCACCATTTCCTGCACCCTATCATGTTCTGAGTAATAGAGTCATGTATCACCTTAATCAGAAGCCGTGTGATAAGAGGTTTAGCAGAGGAGTGACTCTTAACTCGCCCAAGACACGGTAAGAGACATATAACATACACATTACATATGTAAAACATAAATTCGTCTTCAGTGCATTGCAAGTGTGCTGTATTCTACCTTTTTTTATGTAGCAGCTCTCAGACTACCTAGTGCAGTTTCTGCTTTAGTTGTTGATTCGTAAGTGGGATCAGAATTTAGATGACAAGTTGATGTTTGCATTGTTTGACATGTTGCATCCATCAGGTTTGTCCAGGTGCTGTACTGCTTTGGATGGCACATTTGGACATCAGTGTGGTACATCTCTGAGTGGCTTACCTACCTCCTATCTTCTACTGAGTTTTGCTTTGTGTCTAAACCGGCCTTCACTGACTGAGGTTTGTTCAGATATCTCCACAATCCTGCTGACTTTAAAGGTTTTATACCTTCATGACACAGGCTGGTGTCATGTTATCCACAACCACTGTGGAATCAGACCACGGGAAGCTTCTGTCAGTAGGGACCATCAGCTCAGGTTTGATCAGTTTTCTTGGCTTGGCTCCGGTCAGGGCTGCAGATAACTCTAAAGTGACCATAGTCAGATTCTTTAGAGGAGCTACACATTACAGATTTAAACAATTCTGACACATGGGTTGATGTCCTTCTTTACAGAATTCCATTTAGTTAATTAAATCACTTTTATGACATTATTTTAATATATTAGACAATATATTTATACACATGGCTTTCATTTTGAAAATAGTGGTTAGAGGCATGTGGATTTAGATGTGACACTTCTGGTCATTGGAAAAAAAAAAAAAGAAATCAAATATTGATATATGGGCAGATGGTATGGCAGTGACCCTTTAAATGTGGTTATGCTGCATTTGTGAGAAAGATATGTATCGAATGCAGGATACTGACACTTTCTGGTCAAAGAACAACCACAGTTCTCTGTGGCCGATGCAGACAATACAAATGCAATTGGGTTCTATGGTGTGTTGGCGACACCTACTGTTCAACCTGTCTACTGCGGTGCATGCTTACAGCATGCTGTGTTCGCGTGGTCAATTAACGGAAATTGGAGCTACCGACAACCGCCTCAGACGGGAGAAAAATGTTCGTCAGAATAAGGCGACATCAGAAGACTTGTTGGCAGCAGAGCTGTCAGGCAGCTTTAACAGCTGTAGAGACATCAGATGAATTTGTGCACAGCTCTTTTAATGTCAAGACCTGTGTAAACTGTTTCTGCTGCTGGGAGTGCAGGTGTTTTCCTCATTAATCACATGTATTATCTGACCCAACCGCTGACCATCTGATATCAATCACAGTGTTATGACCTGGGCCGCACAACACACAGACCTCCACTGGTGTGCATTGATAAACCTGTGATCAGTCACCACTGTGATAAAAACAAACTGTTTTTGTCTTTTAAATATGCAGTTTGAAGTGTCATCAGCTCAGACATGTGCATGTATAAAGTTATAGTGAATATGTCTACACTTGGAAATTAGATTGTGATTAACCTGATTTACATGTGGGTTACAAGATAGATAAAGGTATTATTTCCTTTGCATTATTTCAGCTGCTGTCAGTGTCCTGCATCATAACCAATCATGTCCTCATCCCAAACACTGACCTCTGGAGAAACTTTAACAGCTGGATCTGGATTTTGTGAGCTGGCATGGTAAAGTTCAAACTGTCTGTCTGTTGCCTGTTTGGCAGTCTGTTTTGATTGTTTTTGTTGCATTCTGTGAAAATTCCAAATACAGAATCACTCACATTCAATGTGACAGTCACAAAGTCCTTCATAATGAGAGACAACATTCAAATAAGAGGCAGAGCAGCATACATGACTTGCAGACATTAACGATACACTAAAATGTTAAAAGAGTAAAAGTCAACATGATAATAAACACTTAACAAGAAAGTCCAAGCAAGTGAATCTTGATCAGCTTGTTAAAGGTTCCATTTTGTAGAACAGACTCTCTGTTTTGAAACATTTCAAGGCCTACACAAGATGTGTAACTGAATATTGTTTGCATAGCTGATCTACAGATACCTGCCTATTGCCTGGGATTATCACCCACACTTTAGTGGTCCACAGAATCAAAAGCAGCAGTGAGATCATTTGAGACTCT
>JARJLU010002212.1:0-26226 GCA_030272975.1 Sparidentex hasta | reverse complement strand
GGTGTACAGGACCTGAAGAGACGGGAGGTTGCAGCCAATCACCTTCTCTGCTGACCGAATGACACGCTGCAGCCTGCCCTTGTCCTTGGCGGTGGCAGCAGCGTACCAGATGGTGATGGAGGAGGTGAGGATGGACTCAATGATGGCTGTGTAGAAGTGCACCATCATTGTCTTTGGCAGACTGAATTTCTGCAGCTGCCGCAGGAAGTACATCCTCTGCTGTGCTTTCTTGATGAGGGAGCTAATGTTCAGCTCCCACTTGAGGTCCTGGGAGATGATTGTTCCCAGGTAGCAGAAAGACTCCACAGTGTCAATAGTGGAGTCACAGAGGGTGATGGGGGCAGGTGAGGCTGAGTTCTTCCTGTAGTCCACAACCATCTCCACTGTCTTTAGAGCATTGAGCTCTAGGCTGTTCTGGTTGCACCAGGTCACCAGGTGGTCAACCTCCCACCTGAAGGTGGACTCGTCACCATGATGATTGTATTTTTTTGCTGTATTAGAACTCTTTTGTCTGTTGACATAACACAAAATATCTTTTACATCTCATTGTGTTTTAGGGAGCAACAGAGAGCTTCATCACTGTCCGAGGTCAGAACAAAGATTTATTCATAGGGCAAAACATTCCACCGTGGCTGGATGGAAGTAAGGCAATAATATATAATAATAAATATTAACTAGCCGATTTGTCCGTCCTGATGTCACTTTTTGTAAATCTTTGCATCCCTGTGTTAATGTGATCTTGTGTTGACCTTTTCTCTTGCTTCAAGGAGGAGGGAGGATGGAGAGACTCTTATCTGCTCCAGAGGACAATCCTGACATTATTTCTGTTATTTAGATAATTCATGAGTTCTTTTCAAATTATTTGTTCATTATTGTTTATTTTATATAATTCATGAAATAAAATATTGTTCTATTGTATACTTACACAGTGTCTATTCCATTTAGTATTTACAGCTTAAGTACAATGTATCACAGCAAACAGCAGCAAGTGTTACTTTTCAGGGACAACAAGGGATTGAATGTTTTGTTTTATTATTAAGGTCTTAACATTTACAACTATTTTCAAAATTACAGCATAAATCACTATTTACAGCTTATTATTAACTATTAACAAAAACAATTATTATTAAAAATAGGGGCGATATCAAAATAGTTACAGAGGATGTACAGTAACAGGCTGAGCAGGAGCCCCTGCAGGGCTGCTGGGCTGGATGGTGTCAGTGGGACATCATCTGGGTCGGCTGGCATGTCATTAAGAATGTTTTAAGAAAGAGGCAAGAATTATAATTTCACATTATTATCATTATTATTATTATTATTATTATTATTATTATTATTATTATTATTATTATTATTATTATTATTATTATTTGTTATGGCCTGGATTGCGTTTGATTTATTCTTTGGTTATGTTTTGTTGTGCACTTTGTTTTTTCTCCTTGTCTCCTCTGTTTCACCTGCAGTGCTGGAGGGCGGCGGAGTTGACCTACTTACGCAAGTGCAGCGAGGCACACCTGGTTTCCATCTCCACCTAATCAACCTCACTATAGAAGCCAGCTCTGACTCAACTCATGTGCCATATAATTCTGTCTCATCGGTAGAGCCCATTGTTTGCACCTTTAGTGAGATTCCTAGCGTGATTCCCTCAGTGTGCAGAGCCTTTTTGTCCTAATTATCCTCTTGTGTTTCTTTCACCAGCTCAGTGCCTCGCTGCCTTTATTGTTTCCTGTGGACCAGCCTCCTGCTTCCAGCCACCTGCAGCAGCGGACACCTTTTGTTGAATTTAGAGCCTTTCTGAACTTTTGTTAATAAACTTTTGTGGCCAAATCTCAGGCAGTCTCTCGCTTTTGGGTCCATGTCCATTCAGTCGGCTTCAACAGAATTATCTGGTCATAAAATGGACCAAGCAGAGACCAAACGCATGAGACAAGCGCTCTCAAGCCAAGGCACCCTGGTTGGTCACCATGACACTACTTTAAGGCAGGTGTTGGAACATCTTCGGGAGCTCACCACCAGCGTAATGCAGCTCAGCAGATGGATGGATTCCCTCACGGACCTGCTCACTCCTTCAACCCCCTCTGCAAAGCCTCCGTCCACCTCTGCCCACAGCATTGCCCTTGGCATTTCAATGCCACTTCCACGTGAGCCATACATCCTCTTCCCTGCCAGGCACTCAGGCAATTTAGGGACATGTGCACAATTTCTACACCAGTGCTTGTTAGTTTTTGTTAGTTTTAAGGTAGCTTTTGTAATGAGTCTGCTTTCTGGACAAGCTGCTGCCTGGGCTTCCGCATTCTTCCTAATAATAATTTCATTGACTCTAACCTCGTTGAGCGTCATAGCCTCCAAGTGATTAAACTAGAAGCCCCTAAAGAGGTACTGGCTATAGACGGCAGACAGTTGGAAGTCGTCACTCACAAAACTTAACCCTTAAAGCTAATTGTCAGGCAACCACCGGGAATTCATTGAACTGTACATTATTCAATCTCCGTTGACTCCCATAGTTCTTGGTTTACCTTGGCTGAAAACACACAACCCACACATAGACTGGACTACTTCCACCATTCATGGTTGGAGTAACTTTTGCCACGCACACTGCTTGCAATCAGCCATTCCAGAGAAAATCCCCAGTGCTCCAGAACCACCTGAAGAAATAGACCTGACATTCCCAGTGAGTATCATGACGTACAAGAAGTATTCAACAAAGACCGTGCCCTTTCACTTCCACCACACCGACCTTATGACTGCGCCATAGACTTGCTCCCAGGCTCCCCTCTCCCAACTAAAAGACCCTACAACTTCTGTAGGCCAGAGAAAGAAGCCATGGAAAAATGCAATAAATTCCAATGATTCTCTAGCTGCAGGCCTCATCCGCCCATCGTCATCTCCAGTAGGAGCTGGAGCTTTTTCTTCGTTGAGAAAGAGGACAACACCCTACACCCTTGCATAGACTATACAGGTTTGAATGAAATAACTGTTAAGAACAAATACTCGCTCCCTCTCATTGACTCAGTCTTTGGAAGAATCAGAGAGGGGGGTGAGTGGAAAACGCCGTTCAACACACACTTGGGACATTTCAAGTATTTGGTGATGCCCTTTGGTTTGACAAATGCACCTGCTGTCTTTCAGGCACTTACCTACTGACCTACTGATCAGAGTGGTATTTGTGTACCTGGATGACATTTTAATTTTTTCATGCACGAATGATGAACATGTAAGTCATGTCAGAGAAGTGTTGAGAAGGTTGATGTAAAACAAACTATATCGACCTATCGACCAGGCCCTAAAAACCTTAAGCCCAATGCCCTCTCATGCCAGTTCGCCCCTGCAGAAGAAAAGCCTGTGACGGAGTCAATCCTCTTGTCATCCTGTGTGGTGGGAGCGGTAAGGTGGGAGGTGGAGCAAGTGGTTCAGGAAGCCCTCCAGGTTCATCCAGCCCCGGACAGATGCCCCCCAAGCGACTGTTCGTCCCACCATCTGCTAGGGCTCCGGTACTACAGTGGGGACACTCATCCAAGTTCGCCTATCACCCAGGCGTTCACCAGACCCTCTCCCTCATCCGACGGCGTTTCTGGTGGCCCTCAATGGCAGCTGACACCAGGGAATTCATTGCTGCTTGCTCTGTCTGCGCCTGTAGTAAATCCTCTCACTGCCCCCCTCCTGGTCTCCTGCAGGCTTTACCCATTCCTCCCCAACCGTGATCACACATCGCTGTCGACTTTGTCACTGGACTCCCTCCTTCTGAAGGTAACAACACCATCCTCACTATTGTAGACTGTTTTTCCAAGGTGGTGCATTTCATCCCCCTCCCCAAACTCCCAACTGCCAACCTGCTGGTACAGCATATTTTCCATCTGCACGGCATTCCCCAGGACATTGTTTCAGACCGAGGTCCCCAGTTCACCTCCCGAGTTTGGACAGCCTTCTGCCAAGCTTTGGGGGCCTCGGTCAGTCTCACATCCGGATACCACCCACAATCCAATGGCCAGACAGAGCGGGCAAACCAAGGTTTGGAGTCCTCACTTTGCTGTGTGGCTTCCCGTCTCCCTCTTGGTCTACACATCTGCCTTGGGTAGAATATGCCCAAAACTCCCTGGTCAGCTCCGACACTGGGTTGTCCCCATTCATGGTCACGCATGGTTTCCAACCCCCATTGTTCCCCTGGCAGGAGACAGGGGTTGCCGTTCCATCTGTGCAAGCCCAGTTCCAATGAGCCCGCCGAGTCTGGTGGGAAGCCCGAGCTGCCCTGGAAAGAACAGCTGCCAGGAACCGATGGATAGTGGACTGTCATCGTATGTAGGTCTGGTTGTCATCACGGGACCTTCCTCTCCAGACAGACTCCCGAAAGATGGCACCCAGATACATCGGCCTATTCATCATCGACCACATCTTCAATCCCAGTGCCGTCCGACTAAAGCTCCCCACAGCACTCAAAGTACACCAAGTCTTTCATGTGTCACTTCTAAAACCTGTGGTTGACAGTCCCCTGCACCCTCGGGCTGACCCCCCTCTACCCCGCCATCTCATCGATGGCCCCTCAGCTTACACCGTGGAATGCATTTTGGACGTCCACAGGAGGGATCATGATTATCAGTACCTCGTCGACTGGGAGGGGTACAGGCCCAAGGAGTGCTCTTGGGTTTCCTTTGATATTAGACCCTCAGTTGTTGTCTGATTTTTATGAGAGATTCCCTGATAAGGGAACCTGGTAGGATGCCAGGTGGCGTCCTTTAGGGCAAAGTTACTGTTATGGCCTGGGTTGTGTTTGATTTATTCTTTGGTTATGTTTTTGTTGTGCACTTTGATATTTCTCCTTGTCTCCCCTGCTTCACCTGCAGTGCTGGAGGGTGGCGGAGGTGGAGTTGACCTACTTACGCAAGTGCAGCGAGGCACACCTGGTTTCCATCTCCACCTAATCAACCTCACTATAGAAGCATTTTTGTTTTTCTGTTCATAATGTACATGTCCATGTTACAGCCTGTCATGAGCCATGAGACTTACAATAGCCTGTTAAGCACATGGACAGACAGATAAGTTGCACAGGTTTCCTTTATAATCAGTGTTGCTTGTAACTAAGTAATTAGTGACTAAGTAACTAACTATTTGGTATAATGTAACGCATTTATTCTGCAGTTCAATTCTGCAATCTGTTGTTTAGTAAGTTTTTCAAATAAGTAATCTGTTATTGGAAAGAAATTGCTGAGTGTTTCCTTTTGTTGCCACAAAAATAAACAAAAAATCCCTTAAGCATTTGCACTGTTTCAGTATATCTCCTGCTGCTCAGCAAGTGGCTGCGTGCCAGCAGAAGGTAAACATACAGTTGTGTCAGCGCACATGTGTAGCTAGCCGTTCAATGTAGCAAGATGGCAGAGAGGACAGGACATTAACTTTGTTGAAATATTCCAAATGTATTGCATCTTTGGGCAGAAATGACAAGAATATCACAGTAAAATGCAAGTTGGGCCTGGAGCCCTACTTCAAATTTGCACAGAGTAAAGCACCGCTGAGTAAAGATGAACTGCCGTGTAATTCACACAGAAAGCTGCGCTGCGGCTCCTTAAGAGACGTGACGGTACACGTCATGATGACGATGTCGGTGTGTTTCCCAGGTGTCCCCCCTGTAAATCTAAACCCGCAGACTGTTTATAATGTGTAGTGATTGAGAACCCGGCCCCCTAAACATCCTGGGAGTGAAAGAGTTATGTTTTTCACGCTAAATTATATTATTGTATAATCACCATCAGTAAGCAGGTCGCTGTGTGACTCTGTCACTTGCGGGGACGGAGGCTGTTTTCTGGGGTAAAGTTCATTGAAGTCTTGGTCGGGAGGGCTGACCATCGTAGTGATTTCTATTTCTGATTTCGAAGAGTCGGTAGGACAGGCGCGAGGACAGATGCTACTCCGCCCACAACTGTGTTATTTTTTCCTCATGTAAGTTACCAATGACAGTTATAGTTACTATGTTTTACTACTTTTGTCTGGGGCATGTTACTTTAAATTAATCGTTAGATTAGTTGACTAATCGAAAAAGTAATCACCAGATTAATCGTTTGAAAAGTAATTGTTTGGAACAGCTCTAAATGTTTGTATATGCTGAGAAAATCAGAACCAGCCAAAATTGGAATCAGCTTGTTGGATCTCAAAGGCCGAGTCAAGGAACTGTCCAGTGATACATTTGCCACATGAATGACTTTCATCTTTAGGATAATTTGTAAAAATTGCTGATCCTCTGACCTTTCATCTTGCAGGTTATTTGATATTTAAAGCTAGGGTCTACAATCCTGGAGAGCTAGCAAGCAAGCTAGCAAGATTTGAAAGTGGCACCTCCTCTAAGTTCCACCCCCCATCCACCTCCTGTCAGTGCTCCGGCCAAAGCCACAACCCCACAAACTTGAACACGCATCTGGCAGTGGGACTAGGAGCAAACAGGAAGAAAAGCGCTGAAATAAAAAACAACATCCAGTTACTTTTCAAAATAAGACACTCTGTGTTGTCACCAGCACACCTTGTGAGACCAGCTGTCTACCGTACTGCGCCATGGCAGATTCAAACCGCAACCAGTGGGGATTGCTGGAAGGCAGAGCAAAACCAGATTGGAGCCGCAACTCGACTCATCATTTGCCATTCTCATGGCTAAAAACAACACACAAAGAAGCTAACGTTAGCATTGGGCTAATACGAGCTACAAACATAACCAAGTTGGCAAACCTTACATATTTCATGAAAACAACAAATCCCCCCGAAACAAATCAAATCATTACCTGTCCAACAGAACGAAAGCAACACTTTTCAGGCCCTTCACATGCCCCAGTTGTCTCCAGAACTCAAATGCAGCATTGATATTGACTCGGGTCTGACTTCTTTCTTTATTCAGAGCCTATTTTGTCGCAGCCATTTCTGCCTCGGCCTTCTCCTTGCCTTTTTTGCGGGGTGGGCTGTTACAAGTAACACTGGCTGCATTTTCTCTGCCATTGTAGAGGAGGAGAGGAGTGTGCTGAATAATTCTGGCATGAGTGAAACATGACGTGTGCACGCATGGAAGAGGGACAGACAGAAGGGGGCGCAAGCAGAACGAGACATGACGGCATCTGACCAATCCGTGCTATTCGGGCTGAAAAGAACAGATTGGTCAGCTTCTTCTCAGTCCTGCAGCTGACACAGAGGTCTGATTATTTTCGTTCCTTTTTCTGAATACATAATGTATTGACTACTCTCAGGATAGCAGGGCCATTTCACCCAGTATAACAAAATGTTTTTCTGAACACCATTACAGACCCTAGCTTTAATTTTGTCATAGTTTAGGCTGTTTTCAATTGTAGCTGCTAAACTAAAAGCGTTATCTCACACCCTGTCTGAAGTGGGTGCACAGGCTCAAATGTGCGTGTGTAAATGATGTCTTTTCAAATCTATTTGGGAGCTTTTGTGGACCAGGAAACTTCATCTGCCTTATCATCGGCATGGGGGTGTAATAAAATGAAAGAATTTTTATTTTTGAGTGAACTTTCGTCTAGGTCAATGCACCATGACCTGGCAATAGTCTGATAATTAGCAGCTTTAATTGCATTTCAGTTACCATTGACATTCATTAAGTTGGACATTGTAGTTTTGGACAGTCTGAGACGTTTCATGTGTCGTCCACCATTCTGATCTGCTTCACTCATGAAACCTAACAGCAACATCCATGGAAGCAAGACGAAAACTGTGAGACAAAATGGATCAGCCCACAAGCAGCTGACTGTAGGAGGCGTTGGCAGCACCTGGTGGCCTTGCTGCGTTCAATCTGACTGTACAGCCAGGACTGTGTAGGCATGTACAGACGGTACTGGATTGGCATCATTCTCACTCTCCTGTTAATTTTTTCCACCTGTTAGAGTGGAACCAGTGACACCTTTATCAAATTCTATCGCCATGGTCCAATACCCAACGGCACAATGCATTTGTGCTAGATGGCTGTTGCTTTCACATCATTCAAATTTGGCAATGGAATGGCACATGCGTCCAAATCAAAAAGTTTTTTGGCTTGTGAGCTACTATTTATTTATACATACATTGAGTATAATTTATATAACCATCGACATATTTGGCACCCCTGTTGTAGAGTGTCCTCCCGTGGACAAACTATGCAACGGCAGCATTCATAACATGGTTGAAAGGTGTTTCGTCTGTTTTTTTTTTTTATTTCTAAAATATTCATTTATTGGCCATCATAAATGCCGATACCAATAGTTTGGAAAATGCCTAATATTGGCCAATAATGTCGTCCCGCCGCTAAATCGATTGGGCTCTAATTGTCGGGCAGGTAAGCAGGCAGGCCAGCAGGTAGGTGTAGGCAGGCTGGGACGGTAGGCACGCAGAAAAAACACAATCGTGAGACACACTAACTGTGTAGGATGTAGGATGTAGGATCACAATTTCAAAGAGATTACATAAATGCTAACACAATGGCGAAATGTTTTTTTTTTTTGAATGTTCCCGAGTCAAACCTTTGTGTAAACGCATAATTACAACAAAAGAGCCACTTTTAAGATTTACCGTGTTGTCGATTTCGGGTCAAAATCATTTTCAGTGGCATGCTAGGGGCACATTTTTATTATTTTCTACTTTTAAAACACTAAATTAGGCTCGACACAACATGAAACTTTGCTCTTAGTATCACCAGGGTCTCATGAGGGTACTTTCTCTTTCTCTCACCACCATCACCTGTCTTTCTCTCCCCTCCATCACCTCTCTTTCTCTTTCTCTCCCCTCCATCACTCCTCTTTCTCTCCCCTCCATCACCTCTCTTTCTCTTTCTATCACCTCCATCACCTCTCTTTCTCTCCCCTCCATCACCTCTCTTTCTCTCACCTCCATCACCTTTCCTTCTTTTTCTCATCTCCATCACCTATCTTTCTCTCACCTCTGTTATCTCGCTTCCTCTTTCTCTCACCTCCATCACTTCTCTTTTTCTTTCTCTTACCTCATCACCTCTCTTTCTCTCACCTCCATCACCTTGCTTTCTCTTACCTCCATCACCTCTCTTTCTCTTTCTCTCACCTCCATCGCTTCTCTCTCTCTTTCTCTCAGCTCAATCACCTCTTTTTTCTCTTTCTCTCACCTCCATCACCTCTCTTTCACTTTCTCTCACCTCCATCACCTCTCTTTCACTTTCTCTCACCCCCATCACCTCTCTTTCTCTTTCTCTTGCCTCCATCACTTCTCCTTCTCTTTTTCTCACCTCCGTCACCTCTCTTTCTCTTTCTCTCACCTCCATCACCTCTCTTTCTCTTTCTCTCACCTCCGTCACCTCTCTTTCTCTTTTTCTCACCTCCGTCACCTCTCTTTCTCTTTCTCTCACTTCCATCACCTCTCTTCCACTTGAGCAGTGTCTGTGATTATTTTGCACAATCCCATATTATAATAACAGCTGCTTGAGATGGTTGCTGGTTGCTTGGATTTATGACTTCCTTCTTATCTAATTATTTATATTTTCATAATATTGACAATTTCATTAATTTCAGGCTTTAAGACTAAAGATATATCATGTGATTACTGATCCCTGGTTTCTGATTTCAGGGTGGTGCCCCGTGTTCATTACAGTTTTTCTCGATTGTTTACACACATTTTCTGAAAGAATGCCCCATACTCTCAGAACTCTACACACAAATCAAAAATCACACCCACAATGGGCAAAACCCCTCATTTCTCCTGCAAAATGAAACTTCACATTCAAAACAATGTTATTTCTTCTCAAAATGTGTTACAATTACTACAGACAGCTCATACATGAGTGTGTCGTAAAATATTTGAGAATATTGTTTTTATACTCAGGACACAGAAATACACGGTAACAAATATATTTTATCGCCCCCCCCCCCAAAAAAAATTTACACCGTGAACATCCCAACCAACACAAAGTTCCACATACAGTGGTCTACATACAAAACAGAGGAATTTACTCAGTTACTGTAAAAGAAAACAACAAAACAAACAAACTCTCTTCTGTTTCTGTCTGGCCACAGCACCTCATCCACCTCACAAGCAATGTTTTCCCTGGCCAAGCATCTGGGGAAATATCGTCTAGCATGGCAAATCCAGCCATGAAGAGCATCGACTGCTATATCTCCACATGCTTCTTCCATGGCTTGCAGAAGGAGTATATGCGTTTGTGGATTTCTGTCATAAACTTTCCATCTCCAAGCAGAAAAAAAAAAATCCTCAATTGGATTGAGGAATGGAGAATATGGAGGGAGATAGACAACTAAGAAGTGTGGGTGGGCAGTGAACCAGGGCAGTGAATGTTATAGGACCATGTTCAGGATTTCAGTTTCCTGTTCAGGAGACAGAAGACGTTCCTGACCACCTTGTGTCGGTAATCTTTTGTTCTGCAATACAAATAGTAAAATACTGTAAATACTGTGTAGGAATACAAAGAAGGAATACATTTCCCAACTACTTGAAACATACTTTATTTTTATTGTCAACAGAACAATCCACAGGATACTGTACTATTGTACTCATTGTGTACTGTATTGATATGCAGTACTGCAATTTTCTAGTGAGAGTAGATTTCTTACCTATTCTCATTTCTGAAAGTCCGGATGATGGATGTTACAGTGTACCTGCTCATATTTGGCTGTACTCTTTGTCCAGCCTCCCTCATTGTTAGACCATGGTTGACCACATGGTCAACCAAAGTGGCTCAGATCTCATCAGAGATTACAGTCCTTGGCCTTCCTCGTCCGCATCCTCGTCCTCCCCGTTCTCCTCCTCTTACTCTCACTCCTCTGGCTCTGGCTCTGTTTCCAATGCTGGCATCCATTGCTCCAAAACAGAAGAGCTCACCTGTTGGCCTTTTATGCTAAAGATCTGATTGCTAATTGTAAAACAGTGTTACAGGTGTTTGCCCATGTGATGAGTCAGTGTGCACAGTAGGGCGATTGACTTTAGAATTTTGAATGATAGTGTGTTCCTTGTGAAAACACGAGATTTTCTCCATGAAAATTGTGCCAAATGCAGAGAATTGTGTGTAGTGTTTTGAAAAAAGTGTGTTTTAGTACTGCAATTTGAGTGTAAAGCAGGAATTGTGCTTGAAGTTTAGCAGAATTGGTTCAGGGGGTTGGTGCGTGAGTTACATGTTGTGGTCATTGTGTCTCAAGTACCAGTTTTTGTGTGTAAACAATCGAGAAAGACTGTAATGAATCATAGCAACCTATGTTTCATGAATTAACTATAATAATTTATTAATTAATAACAACATTGTAATTAATAATCAATATTGATTCCCAACAGTACATAATTTCCTAATAAGCTAGAAAGGTCTGATCTACCATGTAGTAGGTAAAAAACAATACAATTTCTGGCAAGGAAGGTAGAGTAGTCCAGAGCAGGATTTTATCAACTGTATAGGCCAGCAGGTTCTTGATCAGTTCGGTTGGTGGAGGGGGTTTGGCCAGAGGGCTGAGATTGCTGGAGGCAGGGTTCACAGGCAACAAAGCAGGCATGGACAGCAGACGGGTTAATAATCTTCACCACTTCAAAAGATTCAACATAACAGGGAGCCAGCCCAAGTGAGTCAACTTGAAAAGGCAGGCCTTCTGTCCGGGCTGGTACAGGGGAACTGGGTTGGTCCACCAAACATTGGTTCTGGGCAGAGGGGTAAGAAAGAGCAGCTTGTGTGATTGTGCATATCTCAAAGAACGTCATTGTTTAGGGCTCGGAAGCAACAGGGGTATTGTCAACCTAAGAGCATTACCAGGTACATGAAATGTACTAAGAGTGTTCCTCTCATCCTCCTTCTTAATATGGACGAGGTGATATACACTGCAGAGATCCAGCTCTGTGATGCACTTAGCATGGCAGAGTGGCTCAAAAGATGGTCAGTGAGAGGGAGGGAATATGAGGCCCTGTGAGGCTGGAGCTCTAGGAAGATGTCCACCCTGGAGAAGACAAGGAGAGACAGGGTTAGGTTCATAGGAGGGCAAAAATACAAACAAAATACATGTAGAGTGGCCCAGAACATTTAAGCTGGAGTTCTGTGTCTCTGTGTCTCAGCAACTCCAGCTGTACTGTAACGTAACTGTGTATAAAGGCTGCAGCAGTGGATGGAGCTCATCAATGTCCTGATGCTGTCCAACAGTCCATCCTGTCTAAGTACTGTTGGTCAGTGGAAGATGACACCATAGCAGACAAACTGGTCAGGGAAGAGGCTGCCTGCTGGGCAGTGAGTCATGTCAAGCTGGCAGTGAGACTCCACCACTGTGAGGCAGTTCAGAACGAGGATCCAGACTGCAGGATGACAAAATATCTCATCACGCAGAGAAAGACACAGCCGGTATGCCAGCCATGGCTGAATCATACGCCATCACTCACACACTCATGCTTGCCTTCCAGCAGTAATTACTGGATGAAAGCTGCTGATGGAAGTTATTTTCTTGTTCAGCCTGTTTTTATGCCAAAGAAATTCTGCAAAATTACAGCATTGTTCCGTCAGAAGTAGTCTGATAGAAAAGCCCCTGAAACAGCATCTAGACCATGTGACACTGCCTATATTACTTCCTCCCTCCATTAACTGTATATAAATTGCCTGAATCTTGTCAAAAGAAGGCTTGTAGTGGTCTAAAAGGGCAAGCAGCGGTTTATAAACCACTTCATAGGAGGCCAACACTTGAGGTGGGCTAATGAATACCAGCATTTTACAGTGGATAATCAGAAAAAAAATCTGATGAGAGATGAACATGCCACACATCTATTATTTATTAACTATCATCTATTATCTATCCATTACATGTAAAACTGATGAAGGCATGGAAAGACAACATTGACAGTGCAGACAGACAATAGGTCCGTTGCTCTTTTGGCAGCTGCCTCCCTGCACCACAGAGCAGCCAGGCAGGAGTGACAGTGAGTCACTATGGTAACAGGGACACTGTCTACTGCTTTCTGAAACTTTCTCAATAAGAATTTGTTAAGCTAGTATCCACATACAAATATAAATGATGAAATCCCCAGATATTCCAGTTAGGTTTGGTCTCCTGATTTAGGCTGTGTTGTTTGGAGGTTGGCAGGTCTGCTGATCAAACAAACCTATTCATCATTGACCGTGACGCTTCAGTTTATTAGGATGCCAATCTCTAGTCAGTAATGTCACAAAATGCCTACTAATAAAATGCACGGACTTCACTGATACCGAATCTCACACTGAAAATAAATAGAAAAGTTCTGAGGATTGATTTAAAACCACTCGAACATAAAGAACAATATGCTACCAGCTGCCAATTCATTATTATGGCCTTATTATGCTTAAATTGGGTGATAATTTCACCCTTATTTTGCCTTTAAAGCAGAATGTATAAAACAATAACAATATAGTTCAAATTGTTTCTTTTTTGAAGTAATACAAAAGTAATGGAAAATAATAAAGTTTCATTGCCTTAATGCTATGATACAAAGAGCAGTTTACAGCTGCTCAGAGCTGGCCAGTTCTGGAGGAGAGAGTCCAGTGTGAGTCAGACCCTCTGGAGGAATAAAAACCCAGAGTAGAATACAGAGATGACTTCACTTCATTGACATAATGCTAAAGAGAGGAGAAGGCCGAGGATGAGAGGGAACTGGAGTCTAAGGTAAGTGCTGAGTTGAATGACAGGTTGACCTGAATTCAAACACTCAGAGACACACACACACACTTGGTGTATGCCATTGCTTGCTAGTGTACTGCTTATGTACAGTAAAGTAATCTGGCTGATTGGGGCAAGTAAAAACTCAAATGATTAATGTGAATAAACACAAATGATCAAGCTGGTGAACGCTCCATTGCCATTCCCAAAGTATGCCTCATTTTCAATTCAGAGTGATATACATTTTAAGCAAAAATGTGTCCTGTTCAGGCACCACAGTAGCTCACTGGTGGACTGTGCATCTCATGTACAGAGGCTGTGTCCTCACCACAACTGCCAGGGGTTCAAATCTCACCTGTGGCCTTGGTGGTCCTCCCCACTCTCCCAGAGAAAGAGATGAACACCTGATTAACACCTATATAGGAATGTACATGCCACATTATATTTTTCTCATGAGCTAAAGCAGTAATAGACCTTCTGTTTCACTGCAAATTGTAAATTGTGTGGAGCATTTCCAGTTAGCTCAAGTAAGTATTTTCCTCGAAATATGTATGCAATGTTTCATTATATTGCTTCACGCAGGACCCTTATTTTGAAATACCTGAACTGGAAATGTGTAGCAGCGGGAAATAAAGCAAAGAAGCTATAACATTTCTCCTGAAAGAACTGTGTGTTCCTGGATTTATTAACAAATAGAAAGTTACAACAAATTATAAAGTGTCCTTGTATGCAATTTTACAGGACATCAGCCAGCCAATCAGAAATACGTATGTCCACTCTGCCTGTGAGATGGAGCCAGTTTTGACTGCTGGGAGATTTATGATGTGACTCAAAACAAAATAGAATGAACTCAACTTTGACACAAAAAATGTCAGTATGCCAGACAACCAATAACAACTAAACCCCAGCATGTAGACAATGAACGGGCAGGTGGTGAATCTCCTATCCCAGGCTCTCAACATAATAACGAGGCATTGTGAACCTTCTTTGGCACTGCTGCTGCTGCTTTCCTCTGCCTTCTGTCTTCCTCTGAGGGCAGTGCGATGATGAGTTATTTTTCTGCAGCTTGGCACAGCATGACACATTCAGCTCCCCAGATGGTCTTCACCGTGATTCAGTTGGTCGCCTTGTCTGTTGCTGGGCAGCATTTTCAAGCCAATGAAATTTTACACACACTTTGGAGATAAGTTTTAAGTGGTGAAAACCATCAGCCACCATCACAGGACATGTAGTGGACATCTGACACATGTTATCACTTTAAAATCAAATTCATAATTTGGAACAGTCATGAAGAATCAAGCTGATAAAACAAACTTCAGTTCTTTTGTGCTGGTAAAGAGGGCCTCAATCCAGGACCTCAAAATAGAACAATAGGACTTAATTCATGCAGGTACACTACAACTGGATTTCTTAGTCATCGTGTGAGTCTTCACAGATTACAAATCAGTGTTTAAGTGGCTGTTGGAAATGACTGTTCTTGTGCAACATTTACAAAAGTATACAAGTGAGAAGCTACATCAAGTGTTTAAATGCCTGAATGGGATTTCTTCTTGTGTAGATCATACACAAAAACACATGTAAATGTGCTTGTGCAACAAAAGTTCCTGTTCTGCTTTAACTCTGAGGTCTAGGGTTGGGGTTGGGGTTAGGGGTAAGGCTATGATCATTATATCATTATATCATTATATTATATAATTATATTATAATAATTATGTTATAATTTCACTTTGTCATAAGCACACTTAAGTACACTTAAAAACATTGTATTTTAATGTTCATTCACTTTTAACTGCACTTCAGTGTACTTTTAAAAAGCATCATCATTTTTATGTAAAGTATGGTTAAATAAAGTGTATTTTAATTCCACTTCAGTGTAAGTGGGTTAAAGGATACTTCCATACAGTGCTCTTAAATATTACCTCATAAGCCAGTCCAATTTAGGAAACAATTCTCTTAATAATTGTTGGGGAAAAGCAGTTCCCAGTTGGTCATAGTAAGATTTTATTAGAATGTGGAATGTCTATGAATCTGCCTTTTTGCCATTTCTTTGTCACATTTTTGAATTTTTGATGTGCAAAGACCTAAGTGTATTTAAATAAATATACATGTATAGTACATAAAATGAACTAGTGCGCTCACTGCTCTTTAATTTAAAAAATGAGACATGGACTTCAGCTGACGGCAGTACAGGACGGTAGAGTGATTGGTCAGCCTAAATTCAAAGCATCAAAACAACTGCAAGTGATTGGTTGTGAAGGAAAAGGGCAGGACCAGTGGACAATGGTGGATAAGGCGCTTACCAAGACAGACGTCACATATGTGAAGTTTCCACTACCTCACACTGATGGCTGACAGCTGGGCTGAAAAACTCTCTAATGCAAGTGAATATATAAAAGGCTGTTTGCCCTGGTGGCATCCAATCAACTGTTAGATGTCTGCTCTGACATGTTCAACCTGTCCTGGCTCAGGCTGTTATCCCCACGTGTCTTACGATTACCACCATTTTCCTTTTAGCTGCCCTGTAGCCCTCACACCTGTCAGCCTACAGTGCTGTGACCCATATCAAGGACTCTGTACCAGCTGATGCACATCGGAAGAGCCGGTGTGTCTCTGTGTAGAGCCAGAGAGGGTGAAGGGGAAAAAAAGCATCACTTATGAAAGGAACATTGTTTGTTGACTTCCTCTAAGCATTTAATACATTTCCTTCCCTTCTGAGGCCAAGGCCAGAAGCTTAAGCTTTCTGGCATTAAGTGGCAGCAATTGGATCTTGAGCCTTGTAATGGACAGGCCACAGGCAGAGAGAAATGGAAGTTAAACTTGTTCTACTCACACCAACAACACAGGGCCCCCGCAGGGCAGCATGCCCAGTCCTCTGCTGCTGAACTCCCTCTTCCCTTCTGAATGAATGGCCATGCACGCTTCGCATGCGTGGGCCATGCAAGCCTGTGACGACATCGTAGTGGAACTGATCACTGAAAATTATGAATCGGCCTGCTGGAAGGAGGTGAAGAATTTTGTTGTGTGGGGTGTGATCACAACTATCTCTCCCTAAAAGGGGCTCTATTTAACCAATTTACAATATGTTAAACACTTTTTTATCTGCCATATGCAAGAGGATTGTAACGTGACATGAACAATTAGACCTTCTCTGTCTCTCTTGGTTGCCTACACAAGCCTGTAGACAATTCATTTAAGTTGTTCAACACTGCTGAACTGTATATTTCTTTGTGAAGGACTCAGGTCAGTTTTTCAGCAATAGTCCAAAGGATGTCACTTTATGCACGTTCTCCAGTTCTTCGTCTCACTGCCTCTCACCGCTCCACTAAGAGCAACAGTAGATAACATTGTCCATTAACCCCTGATATATGGACACCTACGAAGAAGTTCCAGTCAAATTGTCTGTTCACCGTTCTAAATCAATACGCTAGCTGGCGTATCAAATCTGAATATTTTATTTCCAACACTGACGGACTGCACTCAGTGTTGGAGATAAAATCACTGAACAACACTGAGTGCAGTCCGTCAGTCCTTCAGTGCCTTTATCCTCTGAATACCACAGGGTGGCGACTGTAACACACAAACTGCAGAAAGTACACTTCCCCTCTCAAGCGAATAATCTCACATCATGTTCGCTGTTCAACTCTACTTCAGGGTGCGGCCACAGTAACGTTACGCTGATCATTGTTCGTGAAAATTTGGGGACAATGACATGACTGGTTAGCTGGCTAGCTTGTTGTTAATCATACTGTCAAATTATGTTTACTGTTTGTCAACCATACGCAATGTTATTGACTTTTAATCTTGCTAGCATAGCGTTAGCTTTCTGGCTCATCGCTGAGTGGACTAGAATATCTCCCGTTGCCGAGTCGTATCTATGGTCCATCCTGTTTACCGGAGGAGTGAACAACGTCTCCATTGCATAAGAACCTTACGGGCGGGTAATGATTGTTCCAGGTATTAGTCAAACCATCAGGCATTATCAGGGAAACTATGTTACGGCTTGTGAAAAACATTATATTTTGATTATAAAACGCATGAAAATATAAATGAATGGTCTGAATTTATTTTCTTTGGCAAATAACCATGGTATAAGCGGGATAATGCCCTTTGAGGTGTCCATAATCAGGAGTTAATGGACTTCACGGAGGCCATAAACACCTGATTTTAGACACCTCATCAGGCATTATCCCTTACTTAGAAATGGAGTGTGAGAACATTAACTAACAACAGGGATCCGACTTAACACAGGACTTGCACAGAGGCCCCTCAACGTTCCACCTGAGTACCGAATGTGTCTTTGTTGTCATTTTGATGCTTCTCTCCATATCCGTGCTCCTCTCCTCTCTTCTGCTTTGTGTCAGAGGCTGACACACATGGTCAGACTGGGAATACTGCATTCTAGGGCACCTTATAATCTCAGGAATCTATACTGAAATGGCCACAAATATGTTTAAAACAAGGAAGTTGAAATACATGTCAGTACATGTGTAGTTATTTTTGTTTCACTGCAGCACTTTTAATAAATTGTTGTTGATATTACAGCATATCCCATTCATTTCTGCATTACCTGAAAAATAATAAAGCATTTTAACAAATTGTAACCAGCAACTCAACCATATTCGTGTAGCCTACAGCAAATCACCAAGTAGCCGGTCTGTGATCATTTTCAAGTTGTTTTACTGCAGCTTTTTAAAATAATTAAATACTAAAGGTATGAGATCTGATGTTTATTAATTGATTAAATGTTATTTTGTTATCTCAAATCATTCCATACTGCTGCCTTTGAATACAAATCAAATGTGGACCTTTGAGTAATGAGTTTGAGAGCCATTGTGTTAAAATATTTAAGACTATCATATTTTTCTTCAGAATGTTTTTTTCACACCAACTAAACCAACTAAATTTTAAACTCCACCTTGACTTGGACCAAAATTAAAGTGGATTAAATGACTGAATGATGTATAGCCCTTACATAATGGCAGCTCAGTTTACAAAGATTTTTCGTGGCACAGTGTCAGATATAGTTGATGTAAACAGTCGGTGAGTAGAGACTTTTGGTATGATTTACATGTACAAAGAAACGTAGCGCTGTATGCAGTGCATGTGTTCAGAGGTGACGAATGTACTGAGTCACAGGTATGGAGCTCTAATAGAAACTATTCCAGGGGGAATACTGTGTGGAGTTAACATGACCAGGTGGAATATTATCCAAGCCAACCTCAGTTTCTAGTTTCTCCATGGTGACAGCTAATAGCAAAAGCATTCAGGAGTGGCAGTCTGCAAAGTCCGGAGATGATCTGCACTAGAGACATTTAAGGCTGGTACTTTTGAATTAGAAAGTCTGTAATTGTACTTAAGTATGCATTACACTATGTAATCTGCCAGTGATGGAGTGTTAAGCGAGCACTCACATTTGGCCCAATTGTCCTTCCTCCCAGTCCTACGCGGGGCTGCACTGACATTGCTCCAGCCCCAGCTAGGCCTTAGCCAGTTACGTCCACATTAGCATGTCCACACTTGCACTCATTGAGCGCTCATACTAGTCAAATAACTTGGACTTCAGGAGTCATATGAGCTTGAGCATAGTATGGAGTGCCTATTGTGAGTGTGCCCTAAGTACATTTACTGAAGTGCTGCATTTAAGTACAATTTTGAGGTAGTTTTGAGGTCCATTTTACTACTTTATACTTCCACTCCACTACATTTTGGAGGCAAAAATCCTACTTTTGACTTGCTATATTAATCTGATAATGAATGAGTGCATGTTTCAATCAACTGATTTTATAGACAAAAAAAGCACTTATTACACTTTTTGGATGATCTGTAGTTTTGGAGAAAACAATTTTGAATCAGAAGAGGAAGAGCTTCATTGAATAATCTTTTTATGCCTAAACAAACTAAATAAAGCTCTTTACCCCCTTTCACACGGCCTTCATGATACTCCACCTCGCCTTTTGTGTGAAAGTTACAGAGGCAGAATGGGGGGCAGATTCATTGTGCCTCTAATTCACCACCAGAGGCATTATCAGAACTGCAAAAGAAGCAAAGCAGCGTTGTGTGAATGGAAACGCCTGCAGTGCAGGACAGCGGTGTGATGATCAAATGATGTTCGTGGTCTGACAGTGAAACAGATCCTTCAGTCATCAAATAAAAGAGAAATAAATGTCCCACACTTCAACCCACAAAGCAACATTACAAGACCAGACATTAAAGTGGTGGCAGGTTGTGTCTTTAGCATCTTATATGAGGATAAGAATGCAGAATGTATATGGAAGTGTCTGTCATCCTGTCTGTCCTACTGACCAGGGTTGGAATCTTATCATATTAGAGGCAAGGCCTTTTGGCCTTCACTTTTTTTTTTTTTTTAAAGGGCACCAAGGCCACATGACAGGGCACAAAGGCCATTGACTAAAATTCAATGATCTTCCTTTCAGATTGATATTATAACATCCTAATATATTATAAGACATGGATTATATATTAAAACATTTTTTAATACCAATATCAAGTTAATGTTACATCAGAAAACAGTTTTTAGGTTTAGGGTTAAGTGATTTTGGTGACACTACACTAAATATTAGTGAGGGTACTGAATATTTCTCCCAATAGAAATTCCCCAAAATCATGGCAAAGCACATTTTTTCCAAACAAACCCTCCAGACCAAAACTGCAGAGAACTTCCCCAAGAAAACAACCTCCCTCCCCATGAGTGACAGCCAGACAGGGTCCTCTGTTTACTGATGGTGATTATGTAATTATGTCATTTAGAGCAAACGTGACTTTGTCATTTTCCAGGATGTTTGGTGGGTCAGGATCTCACAACACATAATAACAGCATCCATATGATTAAGAACAGTCAGCGGGTACATGTTCAGATTAACATGTAGACATGGGGGAAACACGGCAAAACCCCCCCACACATCTCAACATCATAATGTGTACCATCATGCCTCTTTTGGTTTCACTACATCAGCGTGCTGTATGTACGTTCAGAGGGAACAAACAAAGGCGGAGTAAAGACGAGCCTTGGTTACTGCGATAATGCAGGGTCTCCTTTTATGACTTATTAAACAAACTGACCTTAAAGGACAACACAGTTTCATGCTGGTTTACCTTATTTATATGTGGTGGACCCTGTCACCATGTTAAACAGTGTTCTGGGACCTTATTTTCCTCTGAGAACAGCTTGTTTACTCACTTACGGAGTCAATAAATATTTCTTGAATTTGTTTTATTACCTCATTAATATTGTAAATATTAAAATTCTGAGTTAGAATTTCTTCTCTAAAACTGCACAGTGCCCCTTTAAACATTATTTTAATACAAGGGATGTTACTTGTAATGAGTAATATGTCAGTAATGCAACTGTCCCCGTACTTGAGTACAGATGATCAGTACTCTTTCCACCACTGACTATTGCACACACATGCTGACTAAACTCAGAAAACCTAAAATTGACAGTTTGAATTTCTCAACCTTCACAGTACCCATTGAAATAATTATATTTTTTCCAGGCTTTCAGTTTTTTTTTTCCTGCATGGCCCTTATACTGTACTCAATAAGTCCATTATGATGCTTTGTCTATCCTTCATAGATATAATACTAAGATATTGTAATATGATTTATTTCATATTTATTTCTGCTCTCTACACACAGTACAGATGCCCTGGAAGCTTTGGGCCCACTGCTTTCAACTAACATTCCAACAATAGTCATTTATAGACTACATTTACTATTAATCTGTCTTCCCATTTGCTGCAGGTTTCTTTTAAACCATCTCAAAAAGTATATTTCAAAAACTTGCACAAAATCAGTGAATATATTCAAGTGCATTCTATTGCAACCAAGGTCAGCTCACGACTCTTTTGATATCGAGTTGAGGCCTGTACTATGAGCAGTTTACCCAGAAAGCCGCGATCAAGCTGAGGAGTCATATGTAGGTGGTTATTACTTGATGAGTCAACCCAGGTGATTCACATCAAAGAAGGTCTAATAAGAATCAAATCTAAGAAGATTTTTTAAAAATTTATTTAATCAATTATATCAACATACCATATCAGAAAGAACACTTGGTCATCTTGAAGCCTCAGCCCTGTGCTCAATAGAGCGCTCACAATGCATTGATTACTGAGACGTTGGCCTGCTGATTAATGTAGGCATTGGTTGTACTTGCCAGTCTTAACAGCAGAGCTCCACCTATACCTTCTATCTCCATGTCCATGGCCCTCTAGGGATGGACATACAGCTTGTCTAAGGTGCTCATAGCCACACAGGCAACGGCAGATCTCAAGTTTATACCTTTTATCAGTCAAGACTGCACTGTGCACACTCAGACATGTGGACACATTTGGTCCCCAGGGTCAAAACGTGGTGCTTTGTAAGAGTATGAATTTATGCCTTCTGTTTTCCACATCCTGTATGATTATGTGACAAGAATTAATTGATTGCAGGAACAACACAAATAGCCCTAACACAGCTGTGACTTCAACTGCTACTGCAGATGTTGCCCATTTTAAATGTAAACTATAATTAAGTGCAATTTTACACAAAGATGTTACAACAACAATACAGCTCACAATATTTCCTGGTTCCTCACTAGTCCGTGAAATAGTTTTAGGCATGGTGTATTGATGTTAAACTGACAGGTCTAAGGTCTAACTAACTAGCTGCACTGTAACACCCTGATTTCGGATCAAGGAGTCACTGAGCTGGTGCAACAAACTGCCCTCTGGCTGTCTTGGTGGTAAAACACAGAAATACTGATTAATCACCTTTTTTCAGGTAACTTGCTGCACTGACAGCCTTTTAGGCTGAGTAACTTATTGAAGGGTTAGGGCCAGAAGTCCCACCGCTGGGATCTTCTTGGTAGCCGCTGGGGGTCGAGGTGAGGAGATGGAGCTGAGCTGGGAGTGCGCCTGTCTTTTTTTAACAGCCATGACCTTATTTGTAGTCGATTAGAGGCTTTACACATTGGTGATCTTCTTGTCGGGTTAGAGCAAAATAGACCTTCTCCGGTGAGTCTAGCAGCTGACACAGGCAGATGTGACTCTCTTATCCTCCTTAGTGGAACTGGTCCAGGCAAAGGAGTAGGTCTGAGTATGGTCACCTCATCAGGTCTTCTAATGGGAAGAATAGCTCTCAGCTCAGTGGGTGTGTGAATGTCTGGAGAGCTGCTCTGGCTGTGGTCGATGTCTTTAATGTTCGATTGAGGAACATCTCATAGAGGAATGAGGCTGTGACACTCATTACAGACGCTTCTTTCACAGTGTTGGCTTATAGGGAGTAGTATTTTTGGGCTGCAGTGAATCACGTGATGTGATTACTCTCTGAGTATATATTATAGTGTAGTTTTCATATACATTTATTCCAAGGAAACGTTCAGTAGGATAACAATGCTTTAGTAATTTGTTATTCAGAATTTTTCAAGACCCACTTTAATGGCACACTTTAAGTACATCACATCATAATATTATGCATAGATAATAATTACTTAGTTAAATTATATCAAGTCTACTTCCCAATGCTAAATGCACCAAAACATTTTCTAGAATACATTACAGATACACTAAGAAAGACATATACTATCAGTAAGTAAATAGTTAACATACAGGACGCTTTTACCTACAGCACACATTGTACAATTTGTGTGTAAATGAAATCAAAAACTGTAAGCATTAAACACACTTTTGTACTTACTTTTGTAAGTAACAGAAACAATCAAAGTCATTGTAACACGCATTTCCCCTTTTTATCTCCATTATTCATTCAAAGCTGTAGTCTGTAACTATTTTTTTGTTATATTTGCTAAAACTGTCATTATGAGCTGACACTAAAATAAGATACAGGTCAGCTGTGTAAAAATCCACTGTCTGTGGCTCCATCCTGTGGCCCTAATTTGATTGGCAAGAATCCATCGCTCCCGGATCAGCAGAACCAATCAGAGCAAAGGGGAGTGTCTGAGAAGTGTCAATCACTCTTGTGCATATGCTTCTGGTGGCCCCCCTCCCTGTGTACTGGGCAGTGACCCTTGCTCTCACAGGTGCAGTGTCTGCGCTTACCTGGTCAGATACATTCAAACAGAGAACAGACAACAACAACAACAACAACAGAGCAGAGAAATGACCCAATGTTACCAACGTCAAAGAAAAGAAATAAGAAGACTGACGAAGAAAAGCAGTGTAAAAAGAAAGAATTGGACTGAGCCGGAGAGAAAACAAGGATAAATATCAGAGTCTCATTTCGGAGGTGGGGGGAGCTGTGGGATCTGGAAGGACTCGCGGTGCAGAGTTTGCTGCTTTTCTGCTGGACAAGTAAGAACCACTGCTTGATATATGTTTCATTCTATGTTGTAACCACAAGGCAATAGTGGTGGTGGTTTCAGTAATACTCACAACAGCACATATTGGCATACAATGTTGTAGTTGAGCAATGTAGCTTGTTGGTAAATCTAGCTTGTTATCATGTAAGTATGCTAACTCCGGTGTTTAGCTTTGTTTTACGACACAACAAGCGAGAAATGTTTGCTGTTCTATTGTTGTGCTAACTGGGGCTAATACTCCGTGCTTGGCGCCCCGAAGCTCGTTAGCTCCAAACTATACTACCACACTCCATAGGCAGACAGAGACCGGAACTCGGGAGCTCTGGGACAGAAACAGTTACACAGGGACTTGGACAAAACAGGAGAGAGCCCAGAAAAAAGTCAGCAACGAAGGTGGACTCTGTATTGCCCAGAGACAGCCGGCACACGGTTCCTAAAATGGCAGCACAATCTGCCGGATTGTCAACATTCGTTGCCGTTCACTTCCGTTTTGGGTCACATCCGTTGTGGGTCACTTCTGTTGTGGCTTATGTATTTGTGTGGCTTTTGTATTTTTGTGGCCGCTGTACTGGTCTATAGTGTGCAAGCTAGGTTTTATTTGTCAGACAGGAAGCACTTGGTTTATTAATTCCATGGGACTTTCTGCTGTTAGCTGGGGCAGGAGCTAACTAAATGTTACTACCAGCCGTGATGAATACTTACTTTCTTGAAAAACTTCCTTGTATCCATTCTTCTTCATTCATGTTCTTCTCCTCATGCTGTTCTAGTAGCTCTGTGTGCTTCAGCATACACACAGGCTGCAGGTACTGTGTGCAAGCAAGGTCGCGGGGAAAACATGGACTGGATTTTCAGTGATGTGTGTGTTTCTCTACATGAACAAATGGAATGGATTGGATAATGACACTGAATAGCTTACACTATGAAGTGAAGAGAAACTGACATATTTATGATCATATATAAGTGAATAATGACAGGTTATATGATTATTTATTTAAACTCATATTTTGGCCACTTTATATTGAATTTGTCTGCACTCTTTTTGTAAAAAACTAAAACTAAAAGTAATGAAAACACCAAATTACACCAATTATATATAGGAGGGCTAAATCCCCCCTAAATAATTTGTCAAATAGTACACATGTCAAATAGTACAAACATGTGCCAAAGTGTGCAGATTATACACTGTTTCCATTCTGAACAATTACTGCCAGTCAGGCTCAGGACAAATGTAGACAGAGGGAAAGCAGATGTTGTGCACAGACTCCTTACTGATCTGAGGAAACATAAAAATACACTTGTTAGTCACCTCATATCATTATTAATATTTCAGTTTCTCATTCCTACATTGTGCTCACATATTTATATTTCATCAACAAGTACAGCTGTCTAAAAACACTCCGAAGATATTTAAGCCTTCCCTTTGCTTCTGCATGGCTGTGCTGTTGTCCTGTCATGTGCACATCTTGCACATTGTGCATGTGCAGCTCTCCCCTACTACTACTAGCTACTTTACAGCTGTTAGTGAAAACACTGTGATATGTGTAGGAAAGCTGTTCACTACAGTGGCAACACTACAAACATATTTAAACACGGGACAGATAACAGAGCTGCAGCAGAGAGTAAGTGAGGAATGTGTGCAGCCCACTGAAACTGACTCCACACAGAGTTATCCTCTGTCACAGAGTGAGAGGGTGTCTTCACGTGTACCAATGTACATTGCTATGAATGCCCTCCAGAGGAGATTGAGAAATGTGTGTCGCTATTCCCATATTTTAAAGATTGATGTGTTTGCACTGATGTTGTAACACATTACAAGGTAACACAGCATTGCTGTTTTGTGCCCCAGGAGAGGCTCTTCAGCCTGCTTGTGCTGACTCCACAGAGGAACAGGTTGTCTGAAAAATGATTATAGATACTCCTCCTCATTAAGTATAATTATTCCTTTAATGAGAAACACAGCAAATAAAGTGGATCACTCTAATTTAAAGCTATGGTTTGGTAAGCGAGCGACTCAAGTGAGTATGAGTGTGTTTGGCCTGACAAAATATAATTTATTCATCCTGTGCGTTGCGAGTAGAGGCAGAGTAAAAAAGGTACTAAAACTGCATGGTGTACTGGGTTTCAGTGACCCAGTCTCTTTGTGAGATGGACATATGGTCTGATGGATGACTGACTGTTCTGCAAAGCTTTAAAAATTAAGAGAAGGGGATGAGGAGGAGGCAGCTGACCCTCCTCTCACAGCTGTGACTCCATTCCTGCCTTGTAGCCCCCGCCCCCCCCCCCCCCCCCCCCCCCCCCCCCCCCCCCCCCCCC